>JBCFXI010000835.1:0-102036 GCA_038496175.1 Ampulex compressa
TCCTATCACGAAGCTCGAAAATCCAGTTCCCGAAACTTTAATCGTGCTCCTGGAACCCCAGAAACGTGCCACCTCCTAGAGCATTATGTATTCCTGTTAGAAAGGGGAAAAATATCTTGGCAAATTTCTCCTAAAAATTACGTGGCGCCATCTACGAACAAACCTCGCAAACTTCTCGCGTAATTACAGAGCAATGCTGGTAGTGGCGCCATCTACGAACAACCGTCGCAAACTACTCGACCCGTAAGAAGTTTGCGGCGTTCGTTGGTAGATGGCGCCACCATGTCCGTTTGGCTCCATAATTTGGCGAGCAGTTTGCGGCTTTCGTTGGTAGATGGCGCCGCTACAGCGCTCTGTAATTTGGCGAGAAGTTTCCGGCTTTCGTTGGTAGATGGCGCCACCATGTCCGTTTGGCTCCATAATTTGGCGAGACGTTTGCGCCTTTCGTTAGTAGATGGCGCCACTACAGAGCTCTGTAATTGGGCGAGAAGTTTGCGAGGTTCGTTCGTAGATGGCGCCACGTAATTTTTAGGAGAAATTTGCCGAGACATTTTTCGGATTTCTAACAGGAATACAGGATGCTGCAGGAGGTGGCACGTTTCGGGGATACAAGAGCTCGATCGAAGTTTCGTAGATCCGATTTTGGAGCTTCATATCGGGAACGCATAACGGTACAGGAGGTGGCAGGAGATCGATATTCGCCAACGATTTTCGTACCTTCCAATCGAAATAAAGGATTTTGTATCTCTCATCGAGTCCTCTGCATCCAAAGGCTCGAATTTACAAATACATACGCTATACTCAATCTTTTCACGCGCAGGATATTTATTTATCATTAACTCGCCTTACACAAGATAGAGTTCTACGTTATATACAGAGATACAAATTTTGCGCACTTTTGGCGCCGCTAAACGCTCTTCGCCTTCGAGAGCTTTTGGGTGCACGCGTCCACCAGATCGTACTCCACAATCTGCCAGATCTCTCGAGGGGCGTATAGGTCCGATAGCGCTCCAGTTTGGAAGACGGATAGGGCGCGGACGCAAAAGCGCGAAGAGCTTCGTTTCGCGGAGAATCGGCACGCACCTGGGCCGCGACCGTATCGTTCAGCCTCGAAGGGTTCAAAGTTCGACGCGCGGCGCGTCCACGGAGGCGCCAAGGCGGAGGCAGACCGTGGCAAGGGGGATCGAATTTATTCGAGATTCTTAAGACTAGGCGCAATAAAGACCGGTTCCCGGTGCGTAGAGAGAATCGCGGGTAAAGCCCGGCAAGGCCGGGCGCGCGATCGAGGGGTTCGTGGCGCGCAAACGTGGCGTACAAATAAGATTTGGTCGTGGGCACACGTTGGGGGAGCGAGTCTAGCGGCACGGAAGGGCAACGTCGCGAACGATCGGACGAAGAAGTGGACTAGAGACACGTTGCTTAGATCCTAATGCGCTTCCAGAGACGCGCGCGCGTGGCTACCTACTTGGGCAGGTAGGCGCCGTACGCATCGGGGAGCGTGGGCGCGTGGGCTCGTGGGCGCGTGGGGCGGAGGGGCGGGCGTTCCAGGGTGGCGGCGCGCTGGCACGCAGGGGCAGCTTCGTCGAGAGCAGCCTCGGTCCGTGGCAAGGGGAGGCGCGCGGCCGGGTGGTTCTGCGGGGCGCGGCTCGCCGGAGTGCGGGGGGGCGCGATCCGGCCGCGCGGAGATTCGGGCGCGGAGCCGAGGTCCGCGCGGGAATTTCCCGCGGGCCACTCGGGGGGGCCTTCTCATCCGATCCTTTGGCGACGCAAAGCTCGAATCCAGGAGGCCCGAGGCGCGCCCCCGGCATCCGGCGAGCCGCGGAGCCCGGCCGCGCTCCGGCGTCCTCGCTAACCCTCGGCGCCTCCAGAGTGCCGAGGAGGAGTCGTTCCTGGTCGCGTCGCTTGGCCTCGCCAAGCGGCGCCAGGCGTGCCTCGACCTGCAACGGAGAGCACGGCGGTCCTCATCTCGTCTCTCGAGTCGGCGCCGTCCCGCTCCTTCCCTCAGAGCTCCGCTCGCGAAGCCGAAGGGCGGAACTTTGGAGGTGAACTCACCTCGCTCCTGCCTCCATTCCCTCTGGATCTCCTCTCGGCTTCGAGTCTCGCGGCCGGAGGGCGGCAGCGGCGGCGGCGGCGGCGGCGCAGCGTTCACCTCCAGCGAAAGTAAATGACCTGTCGAAAAACGTGCGAGATAAGGCGTGAGAAGAGAGGTCGGTGGAAGCGGGCCGTCGGAGAGGCGACGGGCCGGACGAGGCGCCCGGGGACAGAGCCCTCGTGGAACTAGAGAAAGATGCAGGCGGCCAGAGTCTCGGAAGCCCCAAAGTGGACGATCAGCGGTGAAGAGGCGAGAGGAGAATAGCGAAGAGATGAGGGGGGGGGGGGAGAGAGAGAGAGAGAGAGAGAGAAGCGCGAGCACCATCACCAAGGAGCGGCAAGCGAATCTCGCGGCCGTCGAGTTAGTCGAAGTAGAAGAGGAGGAGGAGAGAGTCGCGTCTCGGAGCTCCAGCCTACCGTCCTAGCACTCCTCCTCCTGGCCGTCCTCGCCCTCTCGAGGCTCGACTCTCCTGGGCTCGGCCTCTTCGACTCTTCGACTCTTCGACTCGTCCCCGGCTCGAGCTCCTCCTCGAGGCCGAACGCTACCGATCTCCTTCCTCCGTGCCTGGGTTCGCCCTCCTCGCCCTCCTCGCCCGCCCCGCCCTCGCTCCCCCGGAGCCCCGCTCGGCGCGGCCGCCCTCGCCCTCGCCGGCGCCGGGGCGGAGGGCGGAGGCGCGCGCCACGGCCAAGGCCAGCTTCGCGCCGCGGCTCGCTCGGCTCGCTCGGCTCTCGAGGTTTCAAACGCAAATCTCCTGATAGAGAACCAGCCGACCGCCTCTTCCCTCCTGGCGAGCCTCTCGCCCAACGCGCCCGCGCCCGCGCCCGCTCGGTCTCCATCGCCTCATGGCCCAGCCCTCCTTCTCCTCGAGCGCGCTCCGGCAGCCCTGCCTAACCTGCTTTTCGGACTCGGCCTCGCCAAACTCCTGCGCCTCGCGCTCCCGCTTCGGCTCCTCTCCCGGCGTCGCCGGCACCCGGCACGCCGCGCCACCTCTCCATCCCTCCTTGGCCTCCTCCTCCTCCTCCTCCTCCTCCTCCTCCTCCTTGGCCTCCTCCGCCACCTCGGCCGGTTCCTCGGCCGCCACCTCCTCGACGATCTGCAACGTGCGTCGATAGCTCGAGCGAAGGCCGTTCGGCGAGGGGGGCGTCCAAGGCGGGAGACTTACCGCGATCCGCGAGGCCGAACCGCTTCGCGCGCTACGCCCGCACCGATTGCCGACGACCTCGCCTCTCTGTCCCTCGGGCGCCTCCGACGCCTCCGACGCCTCCGACGCCTCCGACGCGGGCCGGCAGGCCTGGACGGCCACGGAGCTCCTCCCGGGTCGGCCGGCCACGAGCTCGCCCAGGTTCTTCAGCTCGTTCTCCAGCCAGTAGACCCTCTCGGTCAGCCTGTAGTTCTCGTCCAGCAGCTCCTCCTCCCTCAGCTTGGACAGCCTCTTCTCTCGCGCCCGCTCGCCCTCCTCCGCCTCGCGCCACTCCAGCCGCTCCTCCAGCTCGCGAACGCGCTCCTGGTAGGCCGACAGCTGGACTATCGAGGCCACCGAGACGTCGCCGATGGCCTCGAGGCTCGAGCAGATCTTCGAGTGGTCCAGGGGATGCGCGAGCGGCGCGACGGCCTTCGCGGCTCGCTCCTGGATGCGAGCGCGCAGCTCCTGCAACCGCTGCACCTCCTGCAGGAGCTCACCGGCCGGCACCTCGGTCTGGGTGCCGCGACTGGCCAGCTCCACCGCCCGCCGCTTCGGCTCCGACTCCTCCGCCTTCGTCTCCTCTCGCTCCTCCTCCTCCTCCTCCGCCTCCTCCTCCGCCTCGACCTCGTCCTCCTCGAAGATGCCGCTCTCCTGCAGGGACAGAGGCGGCTTCCTGATCACCGGGGAGGCGGGCCGACCGGTCGTGAAGGGGACCACGGTGGCCACGGCGCGATCTCGCTGGCCGCTCCTCGGTCGTTCCTGAGAAAGCGTCCGAAATGAGGGAGGACGGAGGAGGGTGGAGGATGGAGGATGGAGGGCCGGAGAAGGGACGGATCTCTAGGGCGTACCTTGCCGAGCTGCGCCGGCTCCGGGGAGACCGTGCCGCTGTCGGCCGCGCGCTCCGACTCGTCCTTGCGCACGGCCGACTCCTCGAGCTCCAGCAGCCGGAACTCCAGCAGCTCGTTCTGCTCGCGCAGCTCCGAGAGCTCGAGCGCCAGGTTGGCCTCGCGCCCCTCGGCGCCTCGCAGCCGCTCCCTCAGCGCGGCCACCTCCTCGCCCGCCGCGGCCCCGCCGCCCGCGCTCACCTCCTGCGCCAGGGCCCTCTCCAGCTCGCGCACCTGTCCCCTGGCGCCCGACAGCTCCCGCCGCTCCGCCAGCAGCCTCGACTGCAGCTCCTCGATCTCCAGGAGGGCCGCCTCGTAGGCCTCCCTGCTCACCCCCAGCCCGCCCGCCTGCCACTGCCCGAAGCCCCCCGGCTGGGGCGACAGCGAGGAGGGCGCGCTCGAGAGCGCGCTGTCGCCCTCCTCCCGCTCCTCCCGCTCCTCCCGCTCCTCCTCGTCCTCCACCTCGGCCACCGGCTCCAGCTCCAGCCACTGCCTGTAAAACTCCTCCTTTCTCCGCTTGTTCGACAGCTGCTCGAGCTTGCGCTCCTTCTCCTTCGAACACGTCGCGAACGTTACGCCGGTCAGCCAAGCCCGCCCGCCACCCCCTTAGCGGCCCCGCGCCAATAATCTACCTTGACCGCCTGCCTCAGGATCTCGATCACCTCCCGCTGCTCCAGCGCCAGCTCACGGAGCCGCTCGACCTCCTCCTCCTCCTCCTCCTCCTCCCCGGCCATCCTCCCCTCGCGGCACCCTTCTTGTCGCGCGCACGAATCCACCTGCAAGCACGATCCGACCTGCAAACCTGCTCGACGAACTCCTCGAACGAACCTCTCGCGTCTCGCCGACTCCGTCCCCGAAGACTTACCGCCTGGCCATCCTCCGGAGGGTACTCGTTCTCCGCGCGGGACACCGACCGAAGCGATCCGCCGCTCCTCTCCTTGTCCCGCAGCTTTCGCATCTGCAAGGCAAAATGGGCAGGCTCTGAGCGATGGCCGAGAATCGCCGAGGCGGTCTTCCTCGGCCGAGCGCGCGACGACGATCGGTCGGAGGGGAGGGACGCGTCGTGCCGGCGAGGCCGGGAAGCTGCCAGAGGCGAAAGTGAGGCGGCGCGTACCTCGGGCCCCCGAGGACGTCTTCCTCGATTCGCGCCCCAGGCACGCGGCGGGCCACGCGGCGCTTGGCCCTTCCTCGAGCCTCCTCGGGGATGGCCGTTGGACGAGGCCTGCCCTCCAAACGAGCCGCCTCTCCTCCACCCTCTCTCTCGCTCTCTCTCTCGCTCTCTCTCGCCTCTCGCGCTTTCTCCGCGGCCTCCTCGAGCAGCCCCGATGACCCACATATCGCGAGGCGCTCGGGAGGAATGCACGAATTTTGGCCGCTGCCTCGTACGGCCATTCCCGCGGCCGGCCACTGTCCGGAACGCTCGGGGAACCTCGAGAAGGAACCTTATCCGCGGCTGGCCGTCCGTCTCTCGCTATCCTCGATCTCGCAACCGCCTCTGTAAATCGTCGCGGTTCGAGGACGAGAACGGTCCCTCTTCCTCCGCCGGGCAAAAAGGCGGTAATGCCGGTACGTTAACCGCATCCGCGGGAGGGGCACGAGGGGGTAGGTTTGCGCTCGCACAGCGACGGACGATTCCGGTAATCATCTCTAAACTCGGTCGGAACGGCCTGCATTAGGAGCAAAAGGGATGTCCGCCGGGGTCTTAGCCTCCGGACCGGCGGGGAAAATTTGGCGAGAAGCTCGCGGACGTTCGCGGCCCGAGGTCGGCGCGTTGGCGAGGCGGATCGCGGCGAATCGCGGCGAATCGCGGCGGGCCAAGCCGATGGATCCTCGTCGTCGTGGAGATCCGGCGCTCCGAGGGCCATCGGGGCCGCTTTTGGCGCGGCTGACCCAGGAGAGTGCCGGTTGGAAAGTCGCGGCGACGTCGGCGCGAGGCGCAGAAGGAGGTGCGAGAAGCGGGAAGATGCTGCGAGGGGCCGGATCGCGCGTAGGACCGTTAGGTCGGCCCCCTGACACACAGCCGGCCAAACGTGACCGACGCTCTCCGGCCTCTTCCCTCCCCGTCCTTCCTCGCGGATGCAGCGAGCCCGGGGAGGGCGAGGGGACCCCTCGGTCCTCTTCGAGGCCGCGAGTCGCGTCCCGGCCGGGCGCGCACGTGACGCCGCCGTCCTGGCGCGCTCGCGGCACGTGCTCGAGCGGCCGGGGGGCCGCGCTGCTCGGGAGGAATGTCGAGCGCGCCATCGAGAGTGGATTCCGCGATGCGCGGCGAATCGAGCCGCATCCCGGCGCTGCTCTGCCGGAGAGGAGTCGGCTCCAAGCTCGAACGCGCGGCCCCGCTCCGGCCCCGCTCCGCATCCTCCGCGTCCCTTCCTTCGCGCGGAGGCGACTCTGTTCGGGGGCGAAGCTCGGAAGGAAATTTCGGAGAGCGTCCGAAAGGTGGAAGGTCGCGCGGCGAGGAGCGAGCGGCACCGCGATCCTCGCCCTCCTCGTCGTCGCTTTCGTAAACGAGCCACGTCCCGAGGAGCAGCGCTCCTTCCTCCTACGGCCGATCGCCGGGCCATTCCCATTATTATGATCGTGGAATTCTACGCTCCTGGAATATCTCGGCTGGCTGGTCGGTTATTTTTAGCGCTTACTCGCCGCCGATGATTAGACAGGGCCGAGGAGGAGGGAAGTTTCCTCCGCGGAGAGCGCTCGCTCCGATCGATCGACGCGCGCCGGGCTTTTGCCCGGAGTTTTATCGGTCGTTGGACTCGGACGATTTATCCCCGCTGGCGGGTCTAGCAGTACCGGCATTACGCGCCGAGGGAACATAATTACGGCGGACAGATCGAGCCGCGACGGTAGGAGAGGGAGATAACCGACTTTCGCCGATGGAGCCGGCCGAGTGTTAACGGCCGACGCCGTTAAATCGGGTTAGCGGCCGTCGTCGGCGGCACCCTCGGACACTCGCGCACCCTCGGAGGCGGAATCGCGATCCTTGGCCCACCCTCTCGGCCCGTCCATTCTCGAGAGGCCGCGATCGAGATCGAGATCGAGATCGAGATCGAGATCGAGATCGACGGTGAGCCGCGAAAAGCGCCGAGAGGATGCCGCTTTGGCTCCTTTCTCCCTCTCGAATTTCTCTTCCCCTCTCTCTCTCTCTCTCTCTCTCGCTTCCTCTCTCCGGCACTCGCCGCCGGCATCGTTCCGTCGAGTATCTCCTCGAATCGGAGCCGACTATATCGGGTATAAGCATATTGGGACAGGTGAAACGGGTGCGTGGCGCGTTACCGTTATTCGCGCCTCTCCTCGTCTCTCGTCTCTCGACTCTCGTCGCAACGTCACTCCTGCAGCCCGGCCGTCCCGTACGTTTTTCGCAACGGCGCGAATAAACCAACGGTTAATCCATTCTTCCTCCGTCATCTCGTTCTACCTGCGAGGCTCCGCGGACGGGCCGAGCTCGCGGCGGCCCGGGGGTAGTTAAATTGGTCGGCCCGGCTTAAAAGGAGGAGCGAGAGGAAAGGGTCGGGACGGGGCGCGTCTCTCGGCTCGCACGGCACCTCACCTCCGGCCTCTCGCCCCGAAGCCCCAAAGTCCCGAAGCCCCGAAGCCTCCAAGCCTCCAAGCCTCCACAAGCCTCCAAGCCTACGTCCATTTACTTCGTCCATTGTCTCGCATACTCGCCGACTAATTATACGGCCGCGGGCACGTCGAGCCGGATGTGTGTACAGATATACGCCATAGAAATAACCATTGGAACGCGCGTGCCAAAGACGAGCATCGTTGGCCTCGTTAACGTGCCGACCTGCCCGCAGGTAGACGGCGGGCCTACTCTCCCGCCGCCTCCCTTCCGTCTCTGGCCGGCGGATCGCTCGCGTAGCGCGGAGGCCAAGCCTCCGAAAAGAGGCTCGCGGGAGGAAATCGACATCGGCGACCTCGAGGCAGGTGCGATAAAACCGCTGGACGATAAAAGGAAGCCAGGAGAGTCGGGACGGAGGGCCGGGCCCCAACTCCGCGCTCACTTTCACCGCCTTGGTCCGCGCCTTCCGTCCCCCCGTTCCTCTGCCTATCGCGTACGATAAGGAAGGAGGTCGAGAATCGACCAGGAAAAACCGCCGCGCGCAAATTCCAGGCGCGCGATGCCCGCGCGGATCGATCGAGCACCGGACGAGCTTGGATCTCGCGATGTATCGAAATCGACCTGGATGCCCCTGGATCTCTTCCGAGGGAAGGCGACTTTGGTCCGCGCCGAGGGAACCGAGAGCCGTCCACGTCCCGACTTCGAGTCGGCCGATTCGCGGTAGAGCCCGCGAGCTGCGGTATGCGCATCGACCAACGGCGATCCTGTTAAGGATCGCGACGGACCGATCGGGAGCGCGATCGAGGCCTCGGCTTCCTGTCCCGTCCCTCTCTGGCCGTGCGCGCTTCGGTGTTTCCAGCTTGACTCGCATCGACGCGGGGAAGGGCGAGAGCCGGTCGCGCGAGGCGGTGCGACCAAGCGAGATCCCGAATGCGTTCGATCGAGAAGGGAAGACGAGAGGTGGCGCGTAGGAAAGGCCGATGTCTGCGCGTATTTGGCGGCAGCACCGAAATTGGTGCTGCGCGCTCAATTTCGAGTCACGAACGCGAGGAGTACGAGCGAGCGCTCGCACGCGCTCGCACGGCCGTACCGAGAAAGGAGCGCGGTTTAGCAATTAGAACGGACCCGGTTGAAAAGGCTTCGAGGATGCATTCGCGATGGATACGCGACTCTTTCTCTCTGGGCGAAAACTTTGCGTCGCGGCCGTCGCCCGATAGCCACCGATTGTACGATACGCCCTTCTGGCCGGCCATTATTAATAACTCGAGCGCGCCGAGGAGTGTAATTACATACGGCAGAGGCGTGAGGCTACGTAACCTCGGCCTCTCCCACGCTGCTATCGTGCCTCCGAGAGAACCGCGCGCGCCCTTCCTCGAGGGCCTGACCGCGAACTCGGTCGGCGGGCAGCCCTTATCCCGAGAGGCCGGCACCCCGACGGGCCAGCGCTCGCGGCTTCTCGCGATGCCCAGGGTCCTTGCGGCGTGTCTTCGCGGTTTTGCGGCCGTCCTTCGCCGCTCTGCGAGAAACTCTGCACGCGGTGCGCGCACGACGAACGAGAGCGCTCGAGCCTCGAAAACCGAACCGACTTCTCTCCTTCTCTCCTTATCCCCGTCCGAGAGGAAGGAAAGTAACGGTGCCGCGTCTCGGGGGCTTTATCGTCGAAGAAGGAGAAGAGGCAACGTCGACCTACCGGGTAAGTGAGATACGCGGAAAGCCGGTGAAATGGTCCTCGGGCGAGGAGCGGCCGCGGGCCGGCCTGCCTCTCGAGATTTGCTCTTGCGCACCGATCGCGCTGCTCGCGGTGGGCCGACCGTCGGAGACTTTCCTTCGAAAAGTGGCTCACCGAGGCACCAGCTCGCCGGCGCCTCTTCGAGGCCCGCTTCGAGGCCCGCTTCGAGGCCCGCTTCGAGGCCCGCTTCGAGGCCCGCTCCGAGGCCCGCTTCGAGGGAGGGCTCGCGGGGAAAGACGGCCAAAGGGTCACGATCCGCGACTCGTTATCGGCGCTTACTTTCTAACGTAGAAAGCGAGCGGGCCGCGTTTCCGGTTCGAAAAGAAACCACGAGGACGGCACGATAGCGCGATATCGGCCGGCGACTCGCGTCGATTCGGCCCTTCGGCCCCTCGCCGATCGTCTCTTCGATCGGCCCGATCTCGATCGCTCTCTCGAGAGGCGCGTGGCCCGGCGGAGATCGCGGCCGCCGATCGATCGCGAAGGCATTCGCGAAGGGGGCCGCCTTCTGCGCCCCTCGTCCTCCCGCGGGGACACCCCGCCGGTGCTCCTCTCTCCCGCGCCTCCGTCGGCCCGCGCTGACTCAGCGTCTCTCCAACGTCGTTCCGGGCCCCCGCGACACCTGTCCGCCGTTTCCGCTTCGCGACCGAGCCTTCCCTTCCTCCACCTCCCCCGCGAACGCGCGTTTCTTCCTCGAGAGCGACGCGGGACACCGAGAGAGAGAGAGAGAGAGAGAGAGAGAGAGAGAGAGAGAGAGAGAGAGAGGGGCCGCTCGTCGGGACTCTCGCGAGTAACGTGGGTAATGGAGCGAGGCGTGGGCAGCGAGAATGTGCGCCAAAGGCGACGGAGGAAGGACCGGATGTTTCCTCGGAGAGGATCCACCGTCGGTTTCCCGGGGGAAAGCGCGGGCCGCGTTTCGCCCCGCTTCGAGGGCGGAGAAGGGGGAGAGAAGGTGGCCCATCGGTCCGCGACTTCGGAGGCGGTGCGGACGAAGAAAAGGTTCGACACGATTGCGCGAGCCGCCGATCGCGAGCGTGCGCGCCGCGCGAAAGTGGGCGTTGTGCGCGATCGGCTGTGCCGGCTAGAAAAAGAAACGGGTATCTCGAGGATAACGAGGCGGCGTGCCCGCCACCCGCGCGGCGCCGCGCGCTTTTTAGGTCAAGAAAACTCGTCGAGGCGTTGCGATTGCGATTGCCGGCGCTCGAGGCTCGACGCTCGACGCCCGACGCCCGACGCCCGACGCACCACGGTCCCCGGCGACGCGGACGCGGTCTCCTCGGCCGGCCGAGGAGCAGCGGAGGGAAGAAGGTCGGCCCTCCGGGGCCCGGCGCGATCTCGATCTCGATCTCGTTACCTCGTTCCACGCGAACCCCATGAGGCGCGCGTCGTCCTTGAGCGCTCATATAACGCGGCTGCACGCTCCGAGGTTGGCCGGCGTGGGCCGGCTCCGGCGCGGCGACGATCCCGGGATGGACCCTCCTGTGGATCCCGCTGGCTCCGCGATCCGACTCACTCCCCCGAGCGCGCGGCCGA
This sequence comes from Ampulex compressa, assembly GCA_038496175.1. Classification (NCBI taxonomy): domain Eukaryota; kingdom Metazoa; phylum Arthropoda; class Insecta; order Hymenoptera; family Ampulicidae; genus Ampulex; species Ampulex compressa. The sequence goes on from JBCFXI010000835.1 coordinate 10,984, forward strand.
CTCTCGCGAAAGGAGCGGCGCGCGAGGAGCGTGGCGTGCGCGCCGAGTACTGGCGGATCGGCTGCCTCGGAGCCGGGCGTCGCGTGCGCGCTCGACGGACGTCTAGGCGAGACTGAAGCGGCCCCGACTCCGTCCAGGTGGCCTTCTACGCTACCTGCGGCCACCGTTCCACCTTCCATTCGGAACCTCACGGACCTACCTACACAGCCCATTGGTCCGGTATACGCGGGCGGATCGTATTTAGCGGCTAGCTCCCTTCGGTCGCCACGGCTTCCTCCGCATATTTATGCGACGCGCCTCGCCACTCGCCGAGTCGAGCGAGTTCCGCCGTCTACGGAGCACGCGGCTACCGGACGCGCCCGGTCGCGCCCGGTCGCGCCGCCGGCGTGCGTCGGTGCCCCGGCGCCCTTTTCCGACCAGCTCGCCACCCTCCAGGCTCCTCTCGGCCTCTCGATCGGGCCATCGATCGGGCTGGGGGATCGAGCGAGCGGGACGCGCGCGGAGGATGCGCTCGCCAGAGTCGGGCGGCGCGGAAGCGAGCCGGGTGTCGGGTCGAGGCGGGCTCACGGCTCGGGCGGGTCAACGAGCGAGCTAAGGACGCCGAGGTGGGCCGCCTTCCTCCCGCGTCGCATCGCGTGCCTCCTCGCCCGCCGCCTAACGGTTCCGTTCCGCGGACGTGCAACTTCCTAACGCGCGCGCCAAACTGTGGGACGCGATCCCGGCGCGCGGGCCCACGGCTCTTCCCCTCGAGGCATCCGCCAAACTCTCCTCGCCGACCCGTTAAACGTATTCGCGAGAGAGCGGCCCGCCGCGCGCCTCGACGGCCCGCCGAGCTGGACCCGGAGGAAGGCCGGAGAAAGGGCTCGCGCCAATCGGAGGCGGAAGTGGCGCGATGCGCGGCCGATCGCCGAGCTGGCCGGCCGCTCGAGGAGGAAAGCGCGAGGGAGGAAAGTGGGCGCGGAGAGAGGCAGAAATCGGAGCGCCACGGCCCTCGTGAAAGCGATCCTCGCGAATCGATCTATCGCGGCTTGGCCCTCGAGGAGCGCCGCGGCTCCTTGGACGAAGAAAGCGCGCTCTTCCTGGCGCGAGCGCGATACCGCCCGATCGAGCGTCGTCGATGGGGCATCGACGGCCCACCCACCGAGGACTTTTTCCCCTGGATACGTCTCGTTGCTCCGCTTACCGTAGCGTCCTCCTCCCTCCTCGCTCTCCTCGTCGTCGCCCTCGTCGTCTCCTTTGTCGTCTTTGTCGTCTTCGTCGTCTTCGTCGTCTTCGTCGTCGTCGTCGCCGTCACCGTCGGCGTCATCCGGCGCTTCCGGGAGGCGTCGACCCGTGCGAGCTTCGAGAGCCTCTCGATCTCTCGACTCTTTCCTCGCAGTTCGTCCATCTGAAAACGAAAAGCAGCCGTGCAAAGTCGTGCGAACGCGGCCCTCTGGCCGGCGGTGCGTGGCGAAAGTTGCAACGAGAAAAGTCCGAACGGTGTCCCGAAGGCGCTGGGGGCTACGCGCCGGCGAAGGGGAGGGAGAGGCCACCGGTCCCTTTCGTACCGCTTTCGAGGAGCTCTCACCTCGCCTTTCCGCCGCTCGGGCCCTGGGGCCTTTTGCCTTCACCTTGTCTGCCTACGGTCGGCCGGCTCCCCGACTTTGCTGGCAGCGACGCCAACGTCTACGCCGCCGCTCTACGCGCCGTTATGCAAGGGGCCGGCTCTCGAGACGAGCGCGGCATCCCCCCGACCGAGACCACGGGCCGGGCCTACGGGCGTGCGACGGCCCTCGCGCTCTCTAGACTCGGCCCATCTCCCAGGAATTCCGGGGCCCAAAAATAACCTGGCAAGCCTCGAGGCGTTTCGGCAAGATCAGCCGCGGCCGGAGGATCGTCGGTCGAGCGCTCGAGCGTGCGCCGGCCGAAGGAGCGTAGGGACGGGGACGGCAAGGACCAGCTCCCCCGACACCCTCGGAGCGGATCCTCGCGCACTCCCGGAGCGGAAGAACACTCACCATTTTGATGGTTTCGGTACGAAGGGATTTTCGCAACAGGCAGAGCTCCGCCTCGTGCCTCTCGTGCTGAGCTCTCAGCTCGGAGGTGCGAGCTCTCTCGGCCTCTACGGCGATCTGCCGACAAGGCACCGAATTGAAGGAGCGTCGCCGAGAGACCCGACCCTTGGTCGAGCGCCATGCCGATTCCATACTTACGCGCAGCTTCTCCTCGAGCCTCTCGTTGCTGGCGCGAAGCGTACGCACTTGGTTTTCCAGCCGGCGGACCTCGGCGCAGAGGGACGTGGCGCCGGTCTTGCAGGGGACCTTCGCTCGACTGTTCAGGCACTCCCACCTCAGGTTCCGCGCGGTGCTCTCCGCTTCGGCCAGACGCTTCCTCAGGGCCGACATCTCTCGCCTGTGATTCTCCTCCTTGATCAGCTCCACCTTGGGCGCGGTGGGCGAGGGAGAGAGCGAGGGCGAGGGCGAGGGCGAGGGCGAGGGCGAGGTCGCGAGAGTGGAGCAGACGGCGTCGGGCTGCGACAGCGCCCGAGAGAGCCTGCAAAAGGGGGAAGGCGACCGGTAGTAAATGCTGGCCCGGAGCCATCGCTTCGAGCGTCCTCTCGAGCGGTACCTGGCCTTCAACTCGGCGACGATCGGCCGATACTTGCCGGCCTCCGCGGCTCGGACCTCTCTGAGCGCGGCCTCGGTCTCTCTCCTGGCTATTTTCGCCGCCTTCCGCTCCTCGTGGAGCTCCGTGCGCGTATTCGCGAGATCCTCCCGGAGTCGTCTGGCGCCCTCCTCGAGCCACTGTATCGTCTTCCTCAGACGCGATGCCGCCCCGTCGCTCGCGGCGCCTCGTGGCGCGAACTCGCGATGCGAAGGCTCTTCCCTCCCCCTCCTAAAGATCGAGCTGTCCGCCCAACAGCGATCCTCTCCAGCCTCCTCCGCCTGCCGAAGCTCCGTCGCTCGGAGTCTCGCGGCCGGGAGCTCGCTGCAAATTCACGTTGGACCGTTCGATACGTCGACGCGCCGATCGGGAAGTACTTTGCGAAGCCTCGCGGCGGGTTAAGGGTACGGCGCGTCTACCGGAGGGTGCGGATGTTTCACGATGGAGAGGCAGCTCACTCACCTTGCGCCTTCGCCGGCCGCACCGGCTCGGCATGGGACGTCGGGTAGCGCGGGCCCGCCCTGGAGGTCCTCTCTCTCGCTGCCCCTCGAGGCCTGGCCAGCCTCGACGGAGAGAAGGCGCGGCTCGGGCCCTCGGAGGAGCTCCTCCCTTCGTTGCGCCTTTTCGGGGATCTCCGCGGCCGCCGCCGTGGCTTCCGCTCGACGCCTCTTGCGCGTGCCCTGCTGCGCTCTTGGCCCCTGGCAACCCTTCGCGGCCGCGGCTACCTCCCCCGTCCCGTTCCTCGTCGAATTCTTCGAGTTCGTCGCGTTCGTCCGGCTGACGGTGTCTCCCACTGAGGGGGGGTTGCTCGCCATCGTCTCTGCAAGCCGATCGCGCAAGGTCGCGAGCGATCGCGGGGCCGCGCGTCGCTCGCGCCCTTTCCGGCCGCCGACCCGGAAGATTCTTTTGTCCGCTCTCTCGACGCGCGACACGACTCGTCGGTGTGAGAATCGTCGCGAGCACGGCTTCCGCGTAAAAAGAGGAGAAAAAGGCGCACCGTTTCATTATCGCCGATTACCGGCTTACAAATCCGGTGAGCGAGCCAGAATGGACCGAGCTCTCCGATCATGCGAGACGCAAAAACGCGTTGCGCGAGATACCAATTTAGATTTCTGCCGCTAAAGCGGAGAAAGTAGAGCGAATAATCCGGTCTACGGTGGGTGGACGATCGGGCGCTGGACCGGGAAGCGCGGATCGCGAAGGAATTCGCGAAGGAATTCGCGAAAGGGCTCGACGCTCGAGTATTTACCACGAAAGAGACGTAGGACGGTATCGTTTTAGATCCAAGGTAAGGCCGTTCCATGAATAACGAGCCGCAAAGGATGACGAGATTTGGATCGAAAATAGCGCGGTAAGAGAGAGAGGACCGGTAGGGCGTAGCGCGATCGTGGATCGATCCCTTGGCCCCCCGGCGGTGCCAATCGAGGATCGCGGATGATCGCGACGACCGAAAGGCGCGTCGGAGAGGCAAGTCTATAGATAGGTGCCATCGTGCGAAAGGTCGGGCGTCGCCTCTTCTACGAGGAAGAACGACATCGAAACGACATCGAATCGTTCTGCCCGGCCCGGCTATAGATAGATCTCATTCGCGCGTCGACGGCCCTAGTATCCCACGGCTGAACTATAGATAGGTCCCGTTTATTCGCGCATCTGGATGACGAGGCGGACGATCGGTCGACGAGAGAGCCGGAGCAACGCGTCGGACTGCCGGTTTTCGCCGGTTACGTCACCGGCGTAGATGCGCTCGTGGCCTCGTATTCCGGAGAACCTCTCGAGCGTGGCCCGCGGCCGGAAAGTGCCGTCGGCGAAGGTCCGTCGTCTTCCTCCGCGGCTCGAGGTCCGGTCTGCGCGAGGCCCGGGGCCCGGGGCCCGCGAGCGGCTCCGGCGAGGCCCTCGCGGGCCCCCTGCGAGGATGGCGGGCTTACCGTTTTCGTAAGGACGATCGGGTCGATCCGTCGGAGTCGCGCCGTGTAAATTAGGTTCGCTTTGCCGGCAGCGGATCCTCCTCGGGAGAGACACCGTCACTAACTAAAAGCCTAAACTACACTGCAAGCCGGCGAGCTATACTCGTTCATCTCGCCTGCTCGCCGCTCGCCTCTCTTCCCCGCCCCCGCCCCCGCCCCCGCCCCCGCCTCCGACCGGCTCCGCGCGCCTCTCGCTGGCGCGAAACGCGAGCAGCCGCCCACGCGCCTGGACCGATCGCGCGCTCACGCATCGAGCGACGGACCGGATCGCCTTGAAGCGAAGGTATGTCCCGTGAGAGAGCTACCTTCCACGCCGCCCGCGAGATCTTTGGGACGCGACGATGGCGAAAAGGAGAGTTTGGGAGAAAGGTAGCGTCGGCTTCGCGCGAATCCCTCCTCGCGTCGACGTCCCATCTCGACGGGGCCTCGTCCTCGCCGAAGGGAGCCCGGAGCGTTCCCTTGGCGGAAGGTCGCGCTCGCCGAGCGGGAGCGCGCGTCCGCTCCGCGTCCCTCCCATGGGAAGGGGGGAGGGGGCCGAGCGGGCAAAGAGCGCCAAGTGGGGCGCAAAAGGGCATCGATGGTAAGCGGCGGTACATCGGCGGTCGGCGGTCGGCGGTCGTAGGCCCGTAGTCGCGAGGGTGCCTCTCTCCTCGTCCCTATCGATCGACGCCTGTGCAGTGAGCGGGCCGACGCTGGCGTCGAGCGCAGTCCGGGGTGGGCAATCGCTTTCCGATCCTCCGCCGCTTCGCGTCGTCGCCTACCTCGGAAGGCTCGCCGTTCCTTCTGGGCCGGCAAGCGGGAGTGGTGCATCGCGCGTTCGCGCTCTTTAGGCGCGAGCGGTCGCCGAACGGACCGCGGAAGCAGGAGAGTGCGAGGGCGCGCTTGCCACGGGCCTGGTGCATCGTCCTCGGAATCTCGGTGGCGTCGCGAGGCCGCGGCGACATCTTTGGGCGCCCCTTCGTCGCTCGGCCTGGCCTGGCGGCGCGGGGCCACGAGGGACGGCACGCTCCGGGCTGCTCGGCCGTGCCGAATCGAGGAGCTTCGAGGAGGTGAATACCCATCCGGTCGGGCCTGCTTCTGGGAGCGGGTCGCGAGCCTCGCGTCTCTTCGTCCGTTCCCTCGGTGTCGGTTATCGATCGGCGGACGCGCGGCGCGTGCGAGCGTGCCGCGCGAGGCGGCTCGGCCAAAGCGGGAGCCGATCGATCCTTGGCTGCTCGGCCCATCGAATATTCCCCGAGAGCTACCCGCTCGTCGACTCTACTTCGCGGCAGAGCCCGCCGGTGAGAGCCGAGTGCGAGGCGCGAGAGGCGGGACGATCGGCCCGATTGCATCGCCGGAAGCAATACGCGCTGCGGCGCCGCCGCGAGCCGAGTCTTTGCCACGGCTATAATCCTCTCGGGGGCATCGAAGACCCGCTCGCCGAAGATCGGCCTACTCCGGCCGCTCGATCGCTCGCCTCGACTCTCTCTCTCTCTCTCTCTCTCTCGCTCGCTCGCTCGCTCTCCTCGACCAGCGGCCATCGGCGCGTACGCGATCGTCCCTATAAATACTCTGTCGGAGGGGGGTCCTGCCCCTGGAGAAGCGATTTTGGCGAGACGACACGCGATCGTCGAGCGCAAGGTTTTCCCGCATAAGTGGAAGAAGGCGGTTCGTCGATGAGCGGAGGACTCTGAGCCGCGAGCTGTCCGCCGTTCGGCTCGGTGGCCATCCGCGAGCAGCAGCGCTATTCCCACAGTGCGAATACTCGCGAAGGCGGAAGGAAGAGGGAAACGCGATATTCTCCGGCGCCGAGTCGCTGCATACGCGGACGCGATACCCGCGAAGGCCACGATCTTCGCGGGGCAACGAGGCCGGAGCCGGAGCGAACTCTCGTTCGCGTCGAGGAAGCGCGCGCGTTGCGCGTGAGAGAATAGGAGCTCCGAGAGCTCGCTTTCCGTCCGAATAATATCTCGTAATCGAGCCGACAGCCTCGTTCCCATGCCGGCATTACGCCGCGGGTAAAAACGTTTACGCGAGGATCTGGTTCGATTCTCGACCGCAATTAGATAACGTTACTCGGCTCTGGCGGTTAACCGATAAAAACACTATAGGTGGGAATAATCGATGAAAAGGGAAACGCACGCTCGCGGCATTGGCGAACGCGGGCTCGCCTTCCCTCGAACAACGGCAGGCCCCTCTCTCGCTCGCTCTCCCGCAAATTTCCCGCAGCGCGGTGGCATTAAGGACATTCCGATGTCGACGACGAACGAGCGGGAACATTTACGGGCGAGATAAACCGGTGGTGTATGTCGGTCGATCGAGACGCGATCTCGCGATCGGATAATTCCAGTGTCGCTTGGCGGTGGGTCGGCGGGTCGGCGGGTCGGCGGGTCGGTGGGTCGGTAGGTCGGTGGGCGAGTAGAGAGGACAGAGGAGCGAAGGAGAGAGGAGAGACGAGTCTCGTCGGCGGCGCGCGCGCGCGCGCGCACGGGAGGGAGGAGGAGCGGAATGCGATTCCGTGGCACGACATCGGTGCGGAGGAAAGGAGGGCCGCCGCGTCTGCCGTCCACTCGATCCGCCTCCTCCTCGCGAACTCCTTCCTCCTCTTCCTTCCGCCGCCGCCGCTGCCGCTGCCGCCGACGCCACCGCCGCCGCAGCCGGCGTCTAGGCCGTACTGCGCCAATCCTGCTGTCTCGCGAGAACTCGGCGAAAGTCGTCCTATCCGCGTCGGACCGCTAAGTCGTGCGCACCGCGGCGTCTTTTCACCTTGCAGGGAGCCGAGATCGCGGGTACCCGGGGACAAGGGCGGACGAAGGCAACCGAGGAGGTTGCGATGAAACCATTCGAATCCTGAGCCGCCGGCAGAGGAGAGCCAAGGGCGGCAAGATCGCGAGAAGCCGGAGGGAGGGCGAGGAGGAGGAGGAGGAGGAGGAGGAGGAGGAGGAGGATGGAGCAGCCAGGGGCGAGGGGGTCGTCGAGGAAGCGAGGGTCGGCCGCGAGGAGGAGGACGTAAGGCGTTCCGCAGCGAGCAGCGCGCTCGATCGGCCGAGGAAGGACAGGGCGGCCGACGCGACGGACATGTCCGAGGGAGAGGCCAAGCCGGCCTCCCCGGTCCCGGCGGCCGGATGCGGCCAGTGCTGCAGCGGCATGCTGACGAGCGCGCAGTGTCCCGCCCTGCAGGTCACTCCGCGCATGCTGCGCTCGCCGAGCCACGAGAGCGTCACGACGGACCTCTCGCTCTTCAGCGTCTCCTCGATCGCCAGCGAGCTCCGCGGGGCCAACAGGCTGGTGACCTTCAAGTCGTACAGCGAGGCGCAGCTCGCCGGGAGGGGCCCCTCGCCGAAGCCCGACTCGAGGCAGATCCAGGGTAACAGGTGGGTCCACCAGCCCTCCCCAGTTTCCTCCCTCCCCGGGAAGCGGGAAGCCCGTGACGCGTCACTCTGCCTTGCCGCCAGACCGGCCGACATCCCGGAGATCCTGTGGTTCGAGGAGGAGAACGAGCTGATCCGCAGCTGCGGGGCGCTCTCCTCGGCCCTCGGCCTCCGCAAGAGCTTCAGCACGAGCGACGTCTCGCAACTCCCCAGTCCGGACGCCTGCGGACCCTGCGCCCTTCGCGCGGCCGTCTCGGCGCTGGCCCTCGACACGGCCCAGAGGCACACCCTGCTGATCGAGCACGCGAGGCTGGACCACGCCTCGAGATCCTGCAGCACCTGGGTGGCCGTCGGCGAGCCGGTCGCCAGCACCTCGCAACTGCCCAGCCCTCACGGCGGGGCGGCCCAGGAGCAGCAGCACTCCTCCGCCTCGCAGTCCGCGCCCCAGGCCCCGGCCGCCCCGCCCCCGCCGCCGCCGGTGCCCTTCACGGGCGCGGACCTCGTCAGGTCCGTCAATAAGAAGGTCCGGCAGAACTACATACGACGCAGGTACGTACGCCGCCGCCCTTCGCCAAGTGCGCGTGCCACTTTGCTCCCCTCACTCTCGCTCTACCGCTCTTCAGGCTACTGACCACCTACCGCGCACTCGAGAGGCTCTCGCAGAGCGAGTTCAATCTGGATCAGCTGGAGGCTGCCGCCAGCGCGGCGCAGACCGGCCCCGGGCCGACCCTCTTGGTGCCCGGGCCCGCCGGCGCCTCCGGCTCCCTGGGCTGCCGCAAGGAGAGGAACCACGCGCTGACCGTCAGGGACGTCGAGAGGGAGCGGGGCAACCAGCTCTCGAAGTACGAGAGGAACATGATGATCTTCAACTGGCTGCACACGCTCGACGACACGGCCGTCGTCGACAGCGTCGAATAGGGGGGCCGCGGTAGGCGCGGTAGGCGCGGTAGGCGCGGAGGAGCGCGAGCGAGCGTTCCTCTCGAAGAGACATCCGTCCCTTTTCGTCCAACGACACGGCAGTGTCGGCACGCGGAGTGAGCATATCGAGGCGCTTTGGCGCAAAGCGAAAGCGCTCCATCCATCCTTCGGCGAGCACGTGGAGGCGGCGCGCGTGGGCTCTCCGGGCCGCCCAAGGCCGACGGAGCTCCGTAGAGAGAGAGCGGTAAGCAAGGTAGGCCGTGGCCGCCTTGCTCGGACGACTTCGGGCCACGAGGACGCGGCGCGTGCAGAGCTGGAAGAGACCGTGGGAGAAAAGAAAAGATCCGTCGCGCCGGTCGACGCCGATCGGCGATCATGATACTCTATTTCATAATGCGTGTTCCTATCGGAGAGCCTTAATTGTCCAGTATAAAGGGTGAAGTGTACATCTTTGAAACTTACTTTTGTACTTCCTCCCCGACCGATTCTGAGCGATGCGAAGGCTTGTACGCGTACGCGTTACCGGGATACCGGAATGGATGTGCGATTACAACCAGCGTCCTGCGCTTTTTCTCTCTATTTCTATTTCTCTCTCTCTCTCTCTCTCTCTCTTTCTCTCTCTTTCTCTGTATTTGACGTTTCTTCCAAAAGTTACATTCGCGCGTGTCGCGACACCTCGGCTACTCGGTGGCGCCCCACCGGTTAGACGATACAACAGAGTTAGACTAATAAAATACAGAATCTATTATACACGGCTTGCCCTCCGCCCACCTCAATCCGACTCCGAGCCCGAGCTTGCGTCCGACTCGTACTCCCCGACGTTGATGTTGAACTTGTACTCCTGGTCGCAGCCCAGGTAGGCGTCGCTCATGAAGTAGAGCATGTAGGAATGTAGCCCCGGCGCGGGGGCGACGAAGTCGAGCTTGACCTTGGCCTTCTGCTGCAACGTCAGTCTCTTGATGGAGAGCAGGGAGTTGGCCTTGGGATCGCCGATGACGACCCACCAGCCCTCCTCGCGCTTCTGCGGGAAGAAGGGGGCCACCACCGGCCCGGTAACCTCGTCCTCCCTCTCCAGCTGCACGACAACGTTGACCGTGCCGCCGCTGTGCAGCTTCTCCTTGTCCTGCACCTCGTACGACATCTCGATGTTGGGGTATCGGTTGCAGAACTTTGCCACGTCCGCCATCTGCGCGTCCGAGAGCTGCAGCAGTCGATTCCTGTCGTTGTCCTCGAGCTCCATCACGTCGAACACCGTCTCCACGCCCTTGTCCGTGCACCGCTTTATCGTCTCGGCGGAGAAGTGGGGCAGTTGCTTCAGGTACGAGTCCTTGGACCACATGGCTTGCGTGACCATCTGGGCCAGCTCCATGGCTGCGACCGCCGGCGCCAGCCAGCCGGAGGAGCTGAGGACGTCGACGCAGGCTTGAATCAGTCGCACGGTTTTACCCAGCACCAGCTCCGTGTCCTTCTGAAGCTCCGGGCCCAGCTGGATCCTCGAGAGGTGCGCCTGGAGTAGAAGCTGTGCCTTAACGTGCGGGTCGGCCATCCTCGCGGCCTGAGGCGCGTGAGGCAGTCTGGCCGCCAGGCTCCTCAGCAGATTCTCCTCCCTCTGCCTCACCGGCACGTTCTCGTACTCGGCCGCCGCGGAGATGATCTCCAGCAGGCCCCGAATCTTGGTCTTGTTGTTCAAGGAGAGGCTGAACAGCTCGATGGTGGCGTAGTTGATGTAGTAGTAAGCCGCGATCATGCCCAGATTCAACGGCAGCGTGTCCATCTCGTCCTCCACGGCCACGCACTTGGCCTGCTCGAGATCGCTCAGCGTGCTCTCCACGAGCTCCGACAGGTGGTCCGAGAGGTGTCTATGGGTCACGCCCTGGAGCCCGTAGTAATTCGGATTTTGCGTCAGTCGTCTGTAGAGGAAGGTCCAGGTCAGATAGTCCACCGCGTCCTGCTTGTTCTCGATCGTCTTCGTCACGATTTCGGCGTTGAAGTGATCGTGGAGCCTGTGGTCCAGGTGGCTCTCGACGGGCAGGGGCTCGTTGAGGAACTTTTTGAAAAAGTCCTTCTTCGAGCTTTGGCAGAGTAGCACGCACTTGGCGTCGTCGTCCTCGAGGGGCCGGTTGGCCCGGGCCACCATTTGCAGGACGTCCGTGATCGGATAGTCCTCGTAGGCGTGCGTCTTCCCGTTGTAGCACTGGGTGTCCATCACCACGACCAGGTGGGAGCTAATGGAGAGGCCCCAGCAGAGGTCCCTGGTGGCCACCGCGACCTGAACGGCGCCGCTGTCGAAGAGTTGCTCGACCAGCCGGCGATCGTCCGCCGAGAGGCCCTCGTGGAGGTAGGCCACGCCCTGGGAGAGGGTCTCCTTTAGCGTCTTGTCGGCCATCCTGTCGAGGAAGGGCTTGATGTCGGCCTCCTCCGCGTGGAAGAACCTCGAGGGCTGCCCCTCGGCGGCCGTGAAGGTCAGCAGATCGATCGCGGTTAGCCTGGCCTGGCGGCGCGTGGGCACGAAGACGATCACCGGCTTGTGCGAGGCGTGCCTGAGAATCGCGTTGTAGACCGGCTTGGCCATGGCCGCCAGCCTCGAGGCGTTGTGCGTGATGTTGATGCCCTGAACGTGCAGCTCGAGTGGCACGGGCCTGACCGAGGGGTGGAAATTGAAGGTGGCCGCGGCGGGGGCGCCCAGCCACTGCGCGGCGTCCCTCGCGTCCGCCAGGGAGGCCGACAGGGCTATTATCCTGGTCGGCTTGTCCAGCTGCGAGGATATGTACCTGGCCCTCGAGCAGGCAACCTCCAGCACCGGCCCCTCCTCGCCGCCTATCAGCTGCAGCTCGTCCACGATGAACAGCTGGATATTCTGCACGTTCTTCCGCTGCTTCCACCTTCGGGACAGCACGTCCCACTTGTCCGCGGTCGTTATGATGATCTGTCCCTTGGCGAGTAGCTTCAGGTCCGTGCCCGTTTCCCCGGTCAGCAGGACCACCTTTCTGGCCAGCTGCTGGCCAAACTTGGCCGCCCAGTCGGCGTAGACGAGCTCGGCCAGGGCCTCCTTGCTCACCATGTAGACGCACCTGCCCTCCTGATTCTGCGTCAGCAAGCGCAACACCGCGAACTCCGCGATCGTCGTCTTCCCGGAGCCCGTGGGCGCACCGACGAACACGTTGTCGTCCGAATTGTAGACGGCGTTGAAGACCTGCGTTTGGATGGGATTGAACTGCGGGAACTTGTCGGCGTAGACGTTCTCGAACTTGGCGTTCCTCAGGGCGGTGATGGGGAGGGGCTGCAGGTCCAGCAGCTCCGTCGGCGGCAAGTTCTTCTCCGGCAGTATCAGATGCCGGAAGCTAACCGGCAGCTGGGTCTCGGCGCCGATCCACCTGTCGGAGACTACGCGCAGAAAGTACTGGGGCGGCAGGGGCTCGAAAACGGGCACGAAGAACTTTATCAGGTGCTCGTCGCTCGCGTACTTGGCCTTGAGGAGGAAGTACTCGTGGTGGAGAATCACCTCGGAGTCGACGTCCTCGACCAGAATCCAGAAGGCCTCCGAGGCGCCGTGCACTTTCTCGTCCCACTGAAAGTCCGGCGTGATGGTCAGCTCGACGCGCAGAGTCGAGCGGGTGATGGGCTGAATGTGCGTCGAGAGCTCCAGCTTCGGAAACTGATGGATGTACTTGTGGATCGTCTTGCCCAACTTCGGGACGCGAATCAGCTCGCCGATCTCGTTCGGCCCCAGGTCGTAGAGCCTTTCCCAGGGGAAGTTCTTCTTCTCGATCTTCTTCACGATTTCCTCGGGCATCTTGCGAAACTGCCGGAGAGGCGACATCGACTGCCACATCCTGCGATCGATCATCTTGCAGAGGGACAGACACTTGTCGGCCAGCTGCGCCCATCCCCGGAAGAGCACGATCTCGAATATGGCCCTCATGAGTCGCGAGGCGGACTGCGTCACGAAGACCATGTCCGACATCAGGGCGAAGCCCTCCAGCTTCAGCTGGGAGATGTAGGCCTGCAGAAGTACGTTCACCTTCGCGCTCGGCTCCTCGATGCTCTCCTTCACCGGTATCGGCACCCGCTCCATCAGCTTCTGCAGCTCCAGCTTCTCCTCCTCCCTCACGTTGATGTTCCTGAACTCGCTCGAGAGGGAGAAGACGCGGAAGAGTTCGATCTCGCTGAGCGTGCGCTTCAGCAGCTGATTGTAGGTCGACATGGTGTCGTGGGTGCAGTAATAGTGCGAGGCTATTCGGCCCAGCTCGGTCGCTTGGAAGTTGCCCGACTTGCGATCGTACTTGATCAGGCCGCTGCGATCCAAGCCCACGGCCGCCGAGTGTATGAGGTCGGCCCGGTGGAGCTCCAGCAGCGGGTCCTCCTTGAGCTTGTCGTGGCCTATGCCGTAGAGCGTCGGGCAGCGGAGCATGCGGATGTAGAGATAGGTGTAGCCCAGCCACGTAACCGCGTCTCGGATGTTCTGTATGGTGCCGAGTACCACCTCCGCGTTGAGCATATCGGACATCTTGCTGATGAGCTGCGACTCGATGGGCAGCTGCTGGTTCAGCAGGGACAGATAGTACTGTAGCTCGCTGTGGTTCGTTATGAGAATGCCCTCGCCCTTCGTGTCGTACTGCGGCCGACCCGCCCTGCCCAACATTTGCAGCACGTCCAGGGCGCCCAGTTCCACCCATCGGCCCTTCTCCGGATTGTACACTTGGGTACCCTTGATGATGACGGTGTGCGCCGGCAGGTTGACGCCCCAGGCCAGGGTGGCCGTCGACACGAGGACCTGTATGTGCCTATCGGCGAAGAGATCCTCGACCAGTGTCCGGTCCACCCTCGTCATTCCCGCGTGATGGATCGCGAAGCCGTAGGGCAGGAGGTCCTTCAGCTCCTGATTCTTGACCTGCTCCGCCTCCGTCCTCAGCACCTCCATCGAGGCCGAACCCTCCCGCAGAAACTGGCCCAGCGTGTCCTTCTCCAAGCACATATCTCTGATCGCGCGAGCCGTCTTCCCGGTCTCCTTCCGCGAATGCACGAACACCAGCACCTGATTCCTGCCGGCGTGTTCCATCGTCTTTTCGTAGACGATCTCGTTCATCACTTGGAAACGCTTCAGGGCCTTCTTCTCCGTAACGCCGATATACTGCTGCTCCAGGGCCACCGGCCTAAAGCTATTGTCGAAGTAGAACAGCCCGGTCTCGGGCTTTATACGCAAAAAGGCGGCTATGTCCTGGTAGTTGGGCAACGTGGCCGAAAGCCCCACGAGCCTGACGTCTTCCTGCGTCGTCTCGATGTTGCGGATGGTGCGCGCGACCAGGGCTTCCAAGACCGGGCCTCGCTCGTCGTGCAGCAAGTGTATCTCGTCGATGATTATCAGCCTCACCAACGAGGTGAACGTCTTCTCGCCCCCCTTTCGCGTTATAATGTCCCACTTCTCCGGAGTGCAGACTATCACCTGCGTCGCGGCTATCTGCTCCCTGGTCAGCTGGTGGTCGCCCGTTAACTCCGAGACGGTGAGATTGTACGTTGCCAGCCTCTTGCCGAAATTCCCGACCATTTCTTGTACCAGGGACCTCATCGGCGCGACGTAGATGATCTTAAACTCGTCGGCGTTAATCGTACCGTCCGCGTTAATGTGCTTCCCTATCTCGCGCATCATGCAGAGGAGGGCGACGTTCGTTTTCCCGGCGCCCGTCGGCGCGCACAGCAGTAGATTCTCGTCGCTCTCCAGGGCCGTTTGATACAGGCGGCTCTGGATGCGATTCAGCGTCTTGAAGCCCTCGAACGCGGGCTGCACGTACTTCGGTAGCTGCTCGATCGGGTGAAGCTTCTCGTTGTCCGCGAAGGGCTTGGGCTTCAGGGCCGGCACGTGGACCTCCTCGTATCCCTTGCGCTGCTTCCGAAAGCTTCCGTCTGGCAACTGGCAGCGCTTGTTCGCCATGAAGTGGCTTCCCTGCGCGAATATCAGGTCCTCGAGATCGATCAAATTCCTGGTGCCCTGTACCTGACCCCCCGGCCCTCCGGTGTCCTCGTTTTCCTCCCTCCTCTTCCGCTGCGCCCTCGCCTCCATCGTCTCGTCCGCGTCGTCGTCGCCCTTGCCCGTGTCCAGCTGCCGTAGGATTTTCGCCAGTATCGGCTCGTCGTTCATCTTGTTGCGAATTTTCTGACGTTCCGATTCCGACTGCGAGGACGCCAACATCGTGCAGTACGCGATCGTGTGCCTGTATTTCTTCAGCTGCTTGATGAAGTCGAAGCAGTCGTAGCCCAGCAGCAGGACCAACTGATTCTCGCAATCCCGATCGTCGCCGGCGTCCTTTAGGACGGCGAGCACCTCGGCGGCCCTTGCCTGCGAGACCATCGCGTCGTCGTAAATCCGGCTGAGCCGCCTTTGAAGCCAGTAAGCGTCGATATCCAGAGGGTGCAAGGGCTTCTCCTTCTTCATCTCCTCGGCACCGCCCAGGTTCTCCGCGTGGATGGCTCGGTCGTCGTTCGCTTCCTCGCCTTCGTCACCCTCCTCGTCGTTCTCTCGCACCTCCCCGTAAACGTCCTCGTCGTCCTCCTCGCTACTTTCCTCGAACTGCACGTTGATGCCGTACGTCTCGTCGATGTTCTCCTCGTTTGCCGTGCTCTTTTCCTCGTTCCCGAAGTCCGTTATTTTTTTCCCAAGGTTCACCAACAGCGCAAACCTTTCCTCCGCCAAGGAACCCAGCAGCAGCTCCGTCTCCTTCTTCTTCTCCCTCTCCTTGAGCCGGTCGTTTTTCAATACCGCCAGGACCTCGTCCGCGGCGCCACACAAAATATCGCGCGGTTGATCGCCCAGAGCCTCCTGTATGAAGCTCAGCAACACCTCGTAAGTCTGACGCGTTTCTTGAGTTTTCGGCCGGTACACTATGCCGACCATTTCGTCTACGCCTTCGGAGAGCAGGGTGGCACCCTTCATGCGCGCAAAGTCGTACTGCGCTTCGTCTCGTTTCTGCCGCCTGTAAGAATCGACGAAGATTAGCAAAGAAGAAGGATAAAATTGGCACGGGCTTAGCTCCATCCACGCGATTCTACGTACTTGACTTTCCGCTCCTCCGCCTTGCCCGGCTTGGTACGCTGCGCTCTGTCACCCATGCGCGTGCCATCCAGTTTCCCCACGAGGGACATGACCTCGCCCGTCGCCTCATCTCTGCTACGTCTTTCTATTAGTCGTACGTCCGCTTGTAAAACGAGGTTAGAATTCTGCAAATCAAACGTGCGCGGACGATTAAACGGGAGACCTTTGGTGGAGAGTGACGGCCTAGACGACGGAGCTGTCCTCGGAGAGCCCCTCCTCACGTTCTGCCCACTTACCGCTTTGTATTCGTATTGTAGTTGTCTGGCTGCCGCATCCGCCATGGTTTCCCCGCGGTGACCAACTTACCACGATCAAGTTCAATTTAGGCCTCCGTCTTCTAACACCTCCGAGCCCCGATCACCAGCTTACGTCTGCATGAGTCTCAATAAACTATCACCACGCAGATTTTCCTCGATCGTTCATTCCTTCCGCTCCTTTCCGATTAGTGTACGTTTGATGCAACGCTTGCACATACTTCGAGAGGAAAACGTTTGTGCATTCGGGAACTGCAGTGCCACCTATGGCGGATCGGCTGGACGAGGAACACGGCGTACGAAAGGATTACCTACTAATGGGAACTACTGTAGCGTTGGTAAATTTTTTCAAACGATACGATCGGTTCAAGGATGGAAAAGCAATAACATTGGGATGAGATGGTTCGGAATCCACCTTAAACAGTGGGTCCTAAGCCATATGACCTTAGCGGTCGGTGCCGAAAAATGAATTAAAAAAAAAAAAACATTGGGATGCGTCTTCGTCTCTGCACAGTAGGACGATCGTGTCGAAGGAGGTTCAAGGAAAAAAGGGAGAGCAAAGGGTAAAAGCTCCCAAACTTCGCATTCCCCAATGAGAAATATTCCTCCAAAGGCCGGGCACTCTTTTCGCACGATGAAAGTTTATTGAAAAATTCTTCCTTAACAATTAAATATATCCTACATATTTCTCTTAAACGATTACCGAGCCAAGCTCCCGTAATTTCGAACCCTGTATCGAGCTAGAAGAAATAAATATTTGCGTGGAAAGGGGGAGCTTTGATGCAAGAAGATGCACGTCGCACAGAACAGAAGCGAACGGAATTCTTTAGAGGATCTTGCTGAAGAGCAAGGTAGAACCGGCCACGACGACGATGAGACTGAAATTGGCGGCCACGCTCAGTATCGCCTTCGAGCAAGTTTCCACGTGCTGGAAGAGCTCCCTGTACGCGATTATGGTCGACAAGTTCGAGGTGGTGTTGAGCAGCCCGATCGTCGAATCCTTGAAGAGCAGATCGGCCGTGCCGTTGAATCGATTGTATATACGTATCGGTCTTTCGACGTTGGTCCGCACCCCGAGCCAGTCTTCGATCTTCAGCAGGGCGAGCGCGGTGTCCAAAACGTCCACCACCGAACCGTTTCTGCGGCCAACGATCTGCAAAGACGTTTCAACGTTTACTCGACCGACAGCCCCTCGAGGGAAGGAAGGGCTGGCCGCGGGATAGAAAAATTCCTCACCTCGCTGTCGATGGTGATGGAGAGCGGGCAAAACTCGTCGAACTCGAATCCCGGCGCGCTGGCCAGGCTGCCGTTGGCGCACAACAGCCGATAGCGCTGCTTATCGACGGTACCCTCTTTTGGGAAAAACGATTATCGGCATTTATTATCGGGGCAACTCGAGATAGCAGAGCGGCGCTGGCTCCTACCTTTCAAGTTCCTCGCCTCGACGAAGGCCACGTCGCCGTCCCCATTAGCGAGGCACTCCAGAGCGCCGTAATCGCCGAAATACTGGTTGGTGATATTCGCGAAGCAAGTACTGCCGTTCAGCCGCGACTTGCAGCTCGAGCAGAGCACCCTCGACACCTCGGCCCTCCGCTGGGCCGGCTTCCTCGTCGAGTGGTCGCCGTCCTGTATGCCCGGCGTGCACGCGCCCGAGAAGAGGCTGGCCACGCTCTTGGGGTAGTCGCAGGACTTGGTCGAGATTATGCCGAAGGTCCTGGCGACGTTGACGAAGCTCATCCAGGCGATGCCCCCGTACTCCGGGAAGCACGCCTTCTTGCCCTTCAGGTCGCGGAAGCTCTTCACTGGAAAGTCGCCGGCGCTCGACTCCCGCACCACCGCGACTACCACGCTGTTATTCTTGCTCCTCGTCTCCGTGTAGAGCACCGTCGTCAGCCCGAAGACCCTGAGGAGTGGGAAAGGGGCGATCAGGTGGATCGGAGCGGGCGAGGCCGCTCCCGGCCCTACTCACGTTCGCGCCAAGTTCCCGTAATTGGAGTCGATGGCGATTATGTCGGAGCGGTTATTGCCGATGTCGCGGAAGCACTGGAAGGTGGAGTTGGCCTGGTTGCAGACGATTTCCGGCTGGATGCCCAAGGCGAGGGCCTCCTTCGCTATCCACCGGCACTTGTTGGTCTCGAGGTCGCCGATGGTGCACCAACGAATGGGGCTGCCGCAGGATCGTACGTTCGGCAGCTCGATCTCCCTGCCCTTGCTCAGGTAACTGGCCAGGGACGTGTTCTCCGTCAGAGCTAGCGCCGCGCTGTCCTCCTGTAGGATCTGATTGAGAGACGCGGTCCAGTCCTGCGGGGAGAACGGTGCCACGAGCCAGCTCTTCAAGGCGGTCCCCAGTTCGAGCGCGATCTCTCTGAAGCATAGTGGGGCAGGTACGGTGGATCGATCCAACGATCTTTTTAGGCGAGCGACAAAAGTCGAAGGGACGATACCTTCTGGCTACGATAGCGTTCCAGGGCTGTTTGATCCAGGCGCAAGGAACCTCGGTGGAGAGCGGCTGGGTCGTCCCGTCCGTGCACAGGAAGCGATAGGACGTGTCGTTTTTCTGAGACACGAGTTAAAAGGCACATCGTTAAATCGATCCTTGGCCTTACCTTCGATCCTTACAGCGGACAACTACCTCGAAATATTGACGAACGTACGCGAGGGCGACGTAAGCCACCTTGCCCCGGCCCGAAGTCAAACACCGGAGAGCCCCGTCGTGCCCGTGATTATCCTGATTGGAGTACGAACAGGTAGCCTGGTCGTCGCAAAGAGCGCACAGCTCGCGATACTTTTTCTCTGCGAGAACGAACGAGGGTGCAGGATTGGTCGTGTAGCGTGCCCAAGAATAAAGAGAAGTCCTCGTCGAAAGTAAGAGGAGAGTATTCGATACGCTCCTGGCACTTACTTAAAGCGTCGTCGAAGGAGGAGTGAGTGGCCCAGACGCCGGGCCTGCAGGCTTTTCCAAAGAACTTTCTCATGTTCTCCGCCTCGTTCTCGATGACGGCCATCTCCGGCCTGCACTCGGACGCGGAGATCTTTCTCTCGAAATACTTGAGTACGTTGTCGTTCCACCATTGCGCCTCGCTGAAACCAGGATGACAGAGGCCCGCGTCCCGCAGAGCCGCAAAGTCCGTTGCGTGGCCGGTGGGCTTTATGTCCGACGAGACGACGGCCACGGCTTGGAACTCAAAGTCCTCTGTTAAATCGATCGGTGGAAATCGGTCATAGTCATGGTCCTGAAGGAGATTTTGCAAGCCTCACTCGAGACACTCACCGTCGAGGCGCTCCTTGTGCTTCAGCTGAAAAATCGGCACGATCTCTTTGGGGTAGAACTGATAAGCCAGGAGCAGTTCCTCCGCCGTGAAAACTCCAAAGTCGACCTCGCCCCTGGCCAGGCGGATGGCACAGTCGGCGCTGTCGATCACTCGGGCGCAGGATACTTTGCTTCCTCCCTTTTCCAGCACCTGGCAGCTATTCTCGCTTATCGAGTCGGTAGCGCATAGCTTGTCTGCGAACGGCCGACGTGGTGGCGCATTTTTAATCCCCAAACGCCTTACGGACGCGACCTTTTTGAGAACGCGAGAAAACGCGTATCCTCTATCGCGATGCGAGCGGCATTATCGTCGACCGGTTCGTCATAATTTCCAGCGAATAATCCGCGAACGGAAAGAGGATTACGTGATCGGATCGATGTGTGTCATATTATAGGAACGATACGTAGAACCTTATCGTAACGGCGACGAGATAAGCTCGGCCGCGATCTCCCTTTGGCGCTGGGATACCTCGAGTGGCAGGAATCCGATCGAGTTAACCGCTAAAACTTTTGACAAAAAGATCACGCTCCGAGTTCCGTCAAAAGGAGCCGAGCCGTTTTGAAGTCGAGCGGCGATAAGGAGTGGGCCCAAAGTCGGACGATCGGAGTACGGCAGGTACCGGTATCCGAGCGGAGCTACGCGAATTCTATCTACCGTCTATCTACCGTCCATCGAGGAACGGCTTCTCTGGCTCGACGAGGATACTCACACTTCTCTTGCGCGCCGACCACCGCGAGCAGCAGGGCTAAAAGGGCGATGTCCCTCCTCATGACGGATCCTAAGAGCTCGACGGGAGTCACGGCTAGACTGCCACGACCGAATCTCTCTTTCCGCGGCTCTCGGCGCAAACGGAACTAGGTGTGCCGCTTGCCTCTTCACACGTTGATAACGCAGCCCCGATAAGGGGTCCGATCACGCCCTGGATTTTACCAACGCGCCGCTTTATACATCTTTATCTTCGTGTCCCCGAAAGTTTACCTTTCGCCGTATCTACCCATCGAGGAGGATCGATCGGCCTCGGCCCCCGCGAAGCCTTCCCGCTCTTTCGATTCACCCACCGTTCGAGTCTCCGATCTTTCGACACTCTATTCCCCAGAATTAAATTAGCGTCGCGCGCATTACCCAGCATCGTCGAATGCAAATATGAATGGTGCCTCGAACGACGCAGACCCACCGCTCCACTTTGAAGTTTTTTGCGCAAACTTTTATGAGCCGCGAGAGAAGACCCGTCTTCTCGTCCTGCGATCGTGGCCAAATCTGAAAGGGCTCGAGTCCTCTCTCCGCTCCATCGTACTTTCGCCTATTCGTCCACCTCTGGTATCTATCCCCAGCGTTACTCTCAAATTTGTTCTAGCGCGTCACCACTCGAAATTGCGATCGCTTTTGCGTTTGCGATATGACGCGATCGCCGTGGATAGTGAGGAATTCCGCCGAAGTTTATCGGCATTTGACGAAGGAAATGGAACGGTGACTAAAGCGAGCCTAGTCGAGGAATCACGTATCGGGAATTCCTACGTTACGAACAAAGCGGTTTACCGATGTTCAACAAAGGGTATATCTCAATGGCATTCGGCATGCTGTAAACTCGGTGACTTTACAAAGAAAACGCAGAAGCGTTCTCCGCAGACACGGCCAATATTATGGACGAGCGAGCGATCGAAGAGTTTACCGCGTATCGAGGCCTTGTATAAAGCGAGAGGCGCGCGAGCGTTTTCGAGACTCGGATCCGAGCTTTTCGAGGAAGAATGTTCCTCCATCTGGCATCGTTCGTGCTCTCCGTCGGTAGGATCGGCGCAACCATCGCTGCCCTTCGGAGGTCGGTGGTAGTTTTAAAGCGGTTCCATTTTCCGCAGGCCTAAAGGTTGGCGCGGACGAGACTTTCGGCTCGAGCGTCGCGCCCTTAGCCGCTTTCGTCTGCGACGACGGCTCGGAAATTCCTTTGGGCAACCTCTGCGACGGTATGGTTCACTGTCCGGACTCCTCCGACGAAACACCAAGGCTCTGCAGGCGCATCGCGTAAGGGCATCGTCAAAGTGGCGCGTCTGCAAACGGGCGTTGAGATTTTTCCATCCTTCGCCCAGGTGTCCGGCCGGCAAATACAGATGCAGCTACGGAGCGTGCGTGACTCGAGGGGCTCGATGCGACGGAATGGAGGATTGCGCCGATGGCAGCGACGAGTTTCGCTGCGACAGCGATCCCCGGGACATTTGTTCCGACAGGGAATTCGAGTGCGCCCCCTTGGAACGCCAGGGAGGCGAGTGCATCCCTCTGGCCGACCTCTGCAACGGTACCCTCGATTCCCAGAGCCGCGAGGCCTGTACGAGGTAATCGTTCCGGTGCGATATTATTCTTCCGCATTTTCGGCCGGTCGACAGGTTACGAAGACTGCTCGGATGGAAGCGACGAAAGCGCGAGCACGTGCCGGGATTACCCCTGTCCTAGGGACACCTTTCGGTGCACCTACGGTGGATGCGTCCACCGCGAAGTCCTCTGCGACGGCATCAAGGATTGCGTCGACGGCTCCGACGAGGACACGGCGACCTGCGCCACGATCGACTGCGTCGACGAGGCGTGCGAGGAGTTCGAGTGCAGGTTACGGTATCGTTACCTACGAAAGCGGAAAAGCTCTACCGTAACGTATCCGTAACGCCCACGTTCGCGCAGGCAAGACGAGTTCGCTTGCGGAAACGGAAATCAGTGCGTGCCGGATAAGAAGGTTTGCGACGGTAGCCGGCAATGCAGAGACGCCTCGGACGAGGAGGCATCGATGTGCAGGTCGAAAGAGTACGTACCCCTCGATACCGCACGAGATCAAGGTCGCGCCTCTTGGAGAAGCCGCTCGCTCCTCGAAGAGGCCGATCGTCGATCCTTTCTCCGGCAGATGCCCCGATGGTTGGTTTCGCTGCGCCTACGGAGCCTGCGTTCGAGCCGAGCTCCGGTGCAATCTGCGCCCGGACTGCTACGACTGGAGCGACGAGGAGGAGGATCTTTGCGGCGCCTCCCTGCCCTTGGGCGCCTGCCGCCTTCCCGCAGCCCGGCCGGATAGCCACTATCTCGTGGGCGGATGCCCTCGTTGTCGGCCCGGCGAGGTCGTGCCGGAGCTCACTCGACTCGACTACCTGTGCGCCAGCGGAGCCACTCTGGAGGGCGCGAGCACCCTCTATTGCCGAGCCAGTCGCTGGATGCCCACCGTTCCGACCTGCCAAGCCGGTACCATTCGTCTCCTACGACGCGAGCCGCTCGTCTCGAGCTTTGTCAATCACGAAGGTTCGTCGTAGGAAACTCCTCCAACGGAATCACGTGCCCTGGCCTCCTGGAAAGTCGCGGCGCGCTGAGGAGGTGCGAAGCCAAATGGGGACCTCGCCAGGGTTGGCTTCCCTGCGACCGCTCGCTTCCGGTCGGCACTCGCGCTCTCCTCGAGTGCCCCAATTTCTACGAACGAGTCTCCGGATCCAGCGGTCCCATGTGCCTTCACGACGGCACCTGGTCTCAACCGGCGTTGAGCTGCAAGCCCGTTTGCGGCAGAAGGACCACCTCCGGTTGGTACGCCTCCAAACTAGCGCTCTCCGCCAACGACCACCTCCGCTCAACTTTTCGCACCTCACCAGCGGCAGCCTTGATAGTGCACGGCTGGGAGCTCGATCCGGCGGAGTTGCTTCCGTGGCACGCGAGCCTCTTCTCACACGAGGAGGGCCAGTGGAAGTTCTTCTGCGGCGGAACGCTCATCGCGGAGCGCATCGTGTTGACCGCCGCCCACTGCGTCTGGAAAACCTCTGAGGAGACGGTGCGCGTCGCCCTTGGCCTTTCCTCCGTCGAGCTGGCGGAGGCCGGGGACGAGGTGCAGTTGTTGGACGTGGCGGACATCCGGCTGCAGGAGACCTATCAGGACCACGAGGGTAATTACGGCTCCGATCTGGCGATTCTGATCCTCCGGCGAGCAGCGGCGATAAACTCCCGCGTCGCGCCCGCTTGCGTCGATCTCCGCTCGGATCTTGCGCTGGTAGAGGCTCGGGAAAGCGGTCGGCTTGGATTGGTGGTCGGTAATTATCCGCGTATTCTCGTGGTCCTCCTCTCGGGAGAGTTTCGGAGAGACTCGGAGAAATTTCGGTCGTCTCTGCGAAGGTATGGGTCTGACCGAGAACGACACCTTTAGCGCGAGCCTGAGGGCGACGACGGTGAAGATCGTCCCCGACGAGGAGTGTCGCCGGAGCCAGAAGAGGGACTTTCGAAAGTACCTAACGTACACCTCCTTCTGCGCCGGCTGGGCCAACGGCACGGCCGTCTGCAACGGAGACAGCGGTGGTGGCCTGGTTCTCCGCAGGCCCAACTCGACCATCTGGGAGATCCACGGGGTCGTTTCCCTGAGCCCTAGGAGACTGGGGACCGGTATCTGCGATCCTCGCTTCTACACCGTCTTCACGAAGGTACGAAAACTCGGGGGTGGGGCCCAAATTCCTTCGCGATCCGATATTTATCCTGCCGGTCCATCGATCGATCGCAGGTATCCGCGTACGGCCAGTGGATCGGAGGAATTGTGGAGAGTATTCCGGTACTGGGCCCTCCCGACATCGATGCACATCCCAACAGGGACGAAGTTGTACTTTGAGAACGACGCGTCGACAACTCGGGCAAGATACGTAGGTTCGACCAAATAAACGCTCCTTTTCGATCCGCATCCTCGAACGTTGTAAAAGACGATGCCTTTGCGAATGTGAAAGACGATGCGAATGCGCCCAGAGAAAACAAGAGAGGTTCGTCCTAGCGAGCTTTCCGGAAACATTGACGGAATTTGCGAAAAATCGGCCGGACGCCGCGCTCTGGATCCACGATGGCTGGAATCGATCGCCGAAGGAGCGGTAGCCTCCTCGAGGGCAGTCCCCCGGCCGCGAAGGCTCGCCTCGTAATCGACCTTTCGCGTCCTCTCGATATCAGATCCTCACGTACGCACGCTCGTAGGCCGACAATTCCGTCATCCTGATGCGAGAGGGTGCGGAAATAAAGAGTATACCCCCGTCCGTGGAGATGGTGCCGAGCGCGAGGCACGATAACGTCCACATCACTCCCAGTTTCATCGAATTTACGGAAGCCGCCGAGGGAATAACGTGTCGGCAACGAATCACCATAAAAAACACGGGGAGCAAGCCGGCTCTCGTGAGGATACGCGAGCCCAATTCCATAGTAAGCCGTTCCCATCTAGATCCTCTCCTCGGTGCACGCGCCCTCGAATATAACGTTTGCCCTCAGGCGTTCCGAGTGAAGGCGCTCAAGCGCGGCGTCATGCTAAATCCCGGACTGAGCGTTTCGACCAGCGTTATTTATACCTTCAAGAGGCCCTCCCTACTGCGAGCGATGATCCCCATCGAGATCAACGGCAAGATCATCGATTATCGCGTCGTTTGCACCTTGGCCACCGAGCGAATCGGCATAGAGCCAAGGGCGATCGACTTTGGCGTGATCGACGTCGGTTACTCCTCCGGATTCAAGATAATAACTATCAGCAACGAGGGTGGAAAGAGTACCAGGTAGATGGGGGCGAAAGAGGGAGAGCTGGGGTGGGTGGAGGGCGGAGGTAGTGCACATCGTGTCCTCCCTAGGTTTTCCATCGATCTCGGAAAAAACGATCTGCAAATCACGGTGAAGCCTTCGCGCGGCATAGTCCGTCCCAACAAGCCGGTGATGCTCAGAGTCGAATTTATCGGAACGAACGAGGGCGTTCATTACAGCGAGTTTTGGTAAGTGTGCCAAAGAAGCCGGCAGGGTAATGGTGAAGCAGGGAATCGTACCGTAGGATCAAGTCCGTACCCAACATACGCGTCCCTCTAAGAGCGAATGTCATCGTGCCACGGTTCGTCCTTTACTATCCCAATACTACGGGCGACTTTACCCTCCTCGATTTTCCCCGGACGATCGAGAACACCAGCAGGTACGACACGTTTGTCCTGCGGAACCTTTCCTCGCAAGTTGCCAGTTACGTGGTCCTCGGAGAAATCGGCGACGGGCTCAAGTGCGTCGGGGTAAATCGGATCCTCTAGAGCGGACTTCGGACCGGTAGTCGATGTAGGCGATAAAGGGTAGTCAAACTGAAAGACGTTCGATCCTCGCAGGATATCGACCGTCAAAAGTATCCTGTCTACGGGGCTTTCAGCATCCGACCGATGGAAGGACGCATGGAGCCCTTCGAGGGCATCGTCTTCGAGGTGGGGTAGGTCAAACCCTGAGCGAGCCTCGCTTTTAGCCGCTCGCAGCTTGGCTTAGAAAGACGACAAACACGCGATAGGTTCTCACCCACGAGCGAGCTGGCACGGAGCCGAGCAAGAGTTGGGCCGGGGCAGCGACGAGGCGTGGACGGAGATAGGGAAAGAGATTTCATGGTCTTCGTGAGGATAATCAGAGTACATTGCACGGAGACGGAGGACATTCTCAGTAGGTTTGCGATCGAATTCCCCTGCGGTAAGAATAAGGCGCGCGCCTTCTTCCCTCAGGGGTAGATCCGACAAAGGACAGCGAGGAGATGGCATCGCAAAAGTTGCACATACGAGAAGAAATCGCTATCATAGACGTTTCGTCCTCCTCCTCGTCGGGCTCCTCGAGCACCGAGTCTGGGCCCCACGATTCCGTCAGGCTTTGCCTCTATGGCCAAGCAGAGCTGGCACGACTAACTTTCCAGCCCGACGCGCTCTACTTTGGCGACATACCGCTGGGCAAGCTTTCGAAACGCGTTATCCGTATAACGAACCGCTCCACCTCCGCGCCCTTGACTTTTCGAGCGGCGCGCAACGCGGCAGCTCGCTGTAATCCAGAATGTGCGAGGCTGAAGCCGGCAGAATCCAGGGAAGTCCAGGTGATGGTGCGCGGAAGGGAGAGCGGTACGTTTCTTTTATAAACGACCGGTGTCCCCCGTAAAGACGCACGACTATTTTGAACCGTTCCGTTCCTATCCCCGATACCTACTTCACAGTCACGGCTTTCTTCAAACTCCGTTTCGATGCAATCGCCGATTCTTACGAGTCGAGGATCAGGAGACGTTCGACAAAAGTCAGGGTCAAATGTTACACCGTGCGATGCAGAGCAAATGTCGTACCGGAGCCCGATGCAAGGAGCGTTCGCGATCTGACTCTCCCGGTGGAGTGGAGGGAAAAGCCTGCGATCCAAGCTCAGTGGGAGGATGAGGAACTGCTTCGGAGATTTCTTCGTCCAGCCAAGTGGAGCTACGAGAGGGTAGTGCCTTGCAAGGATCTCGCCCTCGTACGATCTCCGATCTCCAACACTCTCGACAAAGTGCTAATACCACTTTCTCCTCTGCAAATATACAACGTCCACATTTTCCCCACCATGTTCACCTTTGGACTGGTCAGTCTTGCCATGAAAATACCTCGGTCCATTTCTCGTTACGCGGAATGGATAAACGATCGAGAATCCCGATACCTCTAGGTCGCCCTGGAGACCCATAATTACAGGCGATTGATAATCGAGAACAGGAACGACTTTCCGGTAATGATACGTCTGGTGAGTTTAACGGATTGCATTCGGTGTCCCGAGGGAAACTTGATAATATTGCGAGCCGGGCACCTGGCCGCCCGATTGATCGAGCTTCGCGCCGATCACCTGGGGAAATTTAACGGATACATCGATTACGTGATCAACGATAATCACTCGTTCGAGCTGAGCATCACCGCGGACGTCGTGCACAAGCAGCTTTCCATCGACGCGAGAGAGGTGACCCTTGGAGAGGAATGGCTGTCCGAGGAGGTCCATCGACCGTTCGCCTCCGTCGTCCCGATCAGAAACAAATTGGACGTCGAGACGCGTTTCAAGTTAGCCCTTTGCCAGACGCCACGCGTTTCTCTTCCAAAAAAAACCCAACCTATTTATTTAGGTGGGAAGTACCACCGGCTTGTGGATTTATCGTGGAGCCCATGTACGGTTCGGTTCGTGGCAATTCCACCCTGTATAATTATATATACCATAAAACGGGCACTTCCAAGGCGCATTTTACGGAAGTGATAATGAAGTGTGAAAGCGGTAGTTGTATTACCCTTCGCCTGAACGTACCGAACGAACGGCCAAAAGCAAACTTTCTGAACGACAGCATAGACGTCGGGGAAATACCTCTGAATTTATCGACGAAAGTTATCGCTGTCCTTCGCAATTCGGAATTTATCGAACTGGTATACGAAGTGGATTCCACCTCTCTCGTGCGCGGCTGTCGGGTTCGTCCTCCTCGAGGAGTAATAGCACCTCGCGGTATCCTTCTTCTGCAGGTACACGATCCAGCGCGGATATCAATCTCGATATCAAAACGGGCCGCTTATTATATTTCAGGTCCACCTGCAGTTCGACGCGTGCGTTCACTTTTCAACGGGCATTCGGATAATAGTCCAGAAATGTTTGCAGCTGCGTTTAAAGATCAGCGGGCGCGTATCGTTCCCGAGATTGAAGCTCTCGCCGCAGACTATAGATACCGGTCGTATAAACGCAGAGGCCCTCCGCAGCTATCGCATAACGGTCACAAACGTCGGTACGACCGTGACAACGCTCAAGTTCTTTTTAGACGATTATCCGGAATTTCGGATCTCTTCTTCGCCAAACCCCGATGATCCCGATATCGGTACGCTTACCGTTTACCGTCGCGAGCGTCGCTCGTGGGATTTCCAAACTAAGATATGCTCGTGCAAAAGGTCCCGAAGGCACCAGCGTATCGGCAGGTGCAACGCAAGATCTTTATCTGCACTTCCATCCGGTCGACGTGGCCAGTTATGCCATGTACCTGCCCATAATGATCAACGATCTCCTTGGTCCGCCCTCGCTCGACGATCCCAAGTCCCTCCTGCCTCTGGAATACCTCAAGTCGGCGGTCGAACATTACGCCGCTTTGCCGGGCTTCGCCCTGGAGCAGATGCCCGCAAAACTACCGACGATTTCGATTACGTGCACCGTAGCCGGAACCATAGTCCTCTTCAATAAATCAACGTTTCGTTTCGACGTCCAGACCAAGGCGGTAAGTCTTGCTTTTCCTCACAACAGCCGCGAATGATACAAGATGCGATCAATGCAGGAGCAATTCAGCATAGAGAATCGTTCCACGGTGCGCGACCTTCGCGTGATACTCGAAACGGGGAGCTTCCGCGTAGAGGGTTGTCCGTTTGGCATCGAGTGGTCGCACGGTGGTAAACCGACGGTAAGGTCGACCAGCATCGAGTGCGGATTGTCCCCTGGGGACATCGCTTTCTTTGATCTTGACTTTCGGACCAAAGAACACGGGCCGTTCAGCCTGGAGGCGCCGATATTCGTGCAGGGTGTGCTCGATAACGATGAGTTCAATAGGCTGCGCTTGTACGGGAATAATGCGCCCAGTTCGCTCGACAGTGATACCCCGGCCGTCTACTTCCCCCCCGTACCTCTCCGTACGAAACTCCAGGAAGGACTTGTGTTAAGGGCAAGGCACTTTGTTGCATCCACCATTATCTCGGCCAGGATATGCATGCCCAGGCGGCAAAGTGGCTCTTACAAGGCCGGTAGCGTATCCGCCGTCTTCCCCCGTGGAAATCTCGTCGAGCCAGGATCGTTAGTAATCTCGTCCTTCTTCTACCCGATCAAGTTTTGCTCCTCGATCTAATCAACATTGGCAGGTATGCGGAACTGGAGGTGATCGTAACGTTTAAGAGCGATGCGCCGGTATCGGTATGCGTGCCTATCGAGTTTCACGATCGAAACGAACTGGTCGTTTGCACAGTGCTGGTGCACGCCACGTCGGATAATAACATATTGACCACGCACGCATATCTGAGGAGATCTAACAAAGCTCTGCAGAGGACGGGATGCTTTGACAAGCGCACATCCTATTCCTCGCATCGCTCGAACAGCGCCGCCGACGACGAGGATCGCGACGAGAGATCGAGGGTACGGATCACCGCTCTGCACGATCTTCTATTCCGGAACGGAATCGATCTGACGTTGCTCCCTCGTAAGCAGAGGCAGCGATCGGTTCCAAAGATCAGCGTCCAATCGTACTTCAACGATCGCGAAGGACCTTCTTTGGGGAAGATAGCCGAGTCGAAATTTTGGCTGGCCAGGGCCGATCGCTTGGATCTGGGCATCGAGGTGACGAACGAAGAGGACCCGAGGGAGGACGCGAGGGACTTTCAAAGGCGGTCGAGCGAGGCCAGATGTGCCATCGGATCGGTATCCAAGAGTCGCCGAATGTTCGATAAATTACCGTACGTGATTCCGCGATTTACCTGTCTCCTAAGAATCCATTACCCGCGTGGTAAAATCTTGAGATGTAGGGAGCACGAAGAGCGAGCGGATGCAACCTCGATCGCCGCGGAGCAGTGGCTTTATTCTCATCCGTTCGAGTTTGATTTTTATCCGAACCTTCCCGAGGGTCTAACGGCGGCACTGTCCAATCTCTGGGTAAGAAAGAAGTCACGGTCGCGCGAGAGTAAAAAGACGGATCGTGCCGGTGGATGGACGTTCATCGACGTGCTGCGTGCGATAATAGGATCGAGCGTTTACGATCGCATCGGAAATCCGTGAGTCGGACGTCGACATCTTCTCCTGTCCTTCGAAAGCTCCGAAGGATTAATTTCTCTCCGACAGAGAACCATTGCCCGAGGATAACGTGGCGAGGATCGAGCACATTCTTCTAACGTACGATAAAATGATCGCGTTTCTGCTCGGCGAAGGAGCTTGCCTAGCTCACGTCCAAGCGCGATGCCTCCTCGATTACGATGATTATCTCATTAGTATTGGCCACGCAAAACGAATCGTCGGTCTTCCCTTACGTATCCTGCCGCTGCCATCCCGGAGAGAATTGGCCAATAAAGGATAATGCACTTTTAGGCGGAGAAGAAGAAGGCGTCGAATGCAGGATTCGCGAATAACGAAATAATGTCCTGCGAACTCTTCGAGGCTTGCAGCGCACGGTCCTGGTTGGACGTCATTCTTCAGGCGTACAAGTGTTTCATCCTTGGCCGCATCTCCCAGGATAGATCGAAGGGGAGGCTTACCACCTTTTCCGCAACGTCCTCGAGAAGATCCGCTGTACATCGAGAATCTATCGCGTCTTCGCTATCCAGGTTTCCGAATGCGTACCAAAGATATTCGATCGAGGTAACGAAATCAATTTCGAGCCAACTCACCGCTTGCAGCCTTTCGAAGCAGTCCGAGTTTTACGAACGGACCGTTCGAAGTGTAATGCGATTAACGGCCGAACGATCCAAGGGGTTGCCCGATAGCTCTGCGGAGGAGGTACTTTTGCTGTCGTGGCTGCAGTACCATTATGAGGAGCAACGTCTCCAGAATTGGATGACGGATCGTCGGCCCATACTAAATCCTCGTGAGAGCAAAGACGTGGCTCGTCGACGTAGCGTCGAGAACTTCGATGCGGACCTGTCGGACTCTCTCGTCTTGATGGCCGTCACGGCGGCACACTGTCGCTTTCTTATAACAGAATGTTTCGCCAACATCTACCTTTGCCCGAGGAATTACGAGGAGGTAACAGGAACGGGTACTTTCTAAGCTAGCTCCGCGGTTGCCACTCTTCGCGATCAAACTTACAACGATTTTTGAAGGCGTTGCACAATGCAATATGCACGGTGACCGCTTGGAACAAAATTCGACTTGGCTTCCCGATTTCTCCCA
Organism: Ampulex compressa; assembly: GCA_038496175.1. NCBI lineage: Eukaryota > Metazoa > Arthropoda > Insecta > Hymenoptera > Ampulicidae > Ampulex > Ampulex compressa. The sequence continues at coordinate 42,154 of JBCFXI010000835.1, forward strand.
TGCAAATCGTTCGTCCGAATTGCGTACAAATGCTGATGCTGGTGGTTCATCTTTTCGAAATCTTGCCCACCTACGTGCCAAGAGCAAAGGTATGCGCATGCAAATCGGCTCGTTTAATCTGCTCACTCTAACGTATTGCCGTACCAGGTCAAGTTCAGCTGCGCCTTGACGGAGTCTACGACGCGACAATTGAGCTTCACGAATCCAACGGACAGGAGCATCGGTTATTTGCCCTTGTTTATCGGCAATCATAATGACTTCTTTACTATAGTAAATTCGCAGCTGACTTTACGGCTGAAAGCTCACGATAGCGCGCAAATAAGAATACGATTTCACGCGAGGAAGATACGCAAAGTGAAAGGTTGCCCATTGTTTCTGTCGCTCGGAGAGCTCGACAAGCCCGTAACTAACTCGCATCCACAGCCTATTTGCTGCTTTGTGGATCGGCTATCGGCCCCCACCTTGGCGGAAACCAGACATTCGTCCTAGAAGGTTTTGCCGACAGCATGACAATTACAAATACCTATGTTCTGCGTAGCAAGCTGTACCAGATCGTCGAGAAGGTGTTGAACATCGAGGTACCGTACTCTAATTCGGCAGAGTACGAAATATGGGTAACGGAGGAGCGACCAAGCAAGTCGTGTAAAGCCGCGCACCACTTCTATTTGCAATCCTACCTTGCCGATCGATCTTGCGCCTACAAAACACGCACTTTCCAGCAAATCTCAGAATTTCACGGTGGGTCGATCTGCGGGCCAGAAAGATACCTAGGAGATTATTCCTGAACCAGAGATGTATTATCGCGACGAAGGACGGGCAGGAGGCTCGCCTGTCGATTACAGTGGCATGCATCGCGCCGATCCGTAGGAGTTTTTGGCTCGTTTTTCAATCCAAACTGGGTGATTTTATCGTCCAAGTAAAGATCGATAACGCGCGACTCAAAGTACAACGCATTTAAGATCGCACGGCGAATTCCTTCTCCCTCCATAGATAGACTCGAATTGGCAAATCTCATTAACCGACCGTATAGTGGTAGAATGGGGAATGCAAGCTACCGAATGTACTTGCGAGAATCCTCGAGGCGATCCAACTTCCGCTTGTCCCTTCAACGTCCGCGTACCGATACCTTCGAGAAATCACCGGCTATGGAACTGCGTTGCTCACATGTTTCAGAAAACTCTCGACTCTAAGGAGCGTTTATTTTGGTCGAGATACTTGGGTATCCTTCGCGCCATGCCCGCTCACGTTTCACTGCACGATGACACCACGAGGATCCGTTTCTTTTCAGACACCTGCATTGGCTTACGTTTAATCCGATGGTTAATGGGAGACGAGAGCGACGCTGCGGCATTGGAATTTTCTCATATATTCAATGCGAAGGTGACTTACAGGACGACGGTCGCCGGCAAGCTCGATCCTCCACTGGTCCCGGAAACTCTTACGATAGAGGGTGAGTGCGAGGGGATGGGAGACTGGGATGTAGGGTTATATGTACTCTTCTAAACGCAGATGTACGGCCCACGCACGGCGACACCACGATGACCGTACATTTACCCTCTTGCGAGCTTCCAGTACAGGATGTAACGCTGTCGATGACCTCCCTCGATGACAAGGAGCTGCGAATGTACACGGTGACGTTCCTTCGGATCTGAGGCAAGTCCGGGACGTGGTTCTTCGACGAGTTTCCTCGCGATCTCTTCCCGCCCTCCCGCTTCTCCTTAGCCTACTTCTCGCAATATCGCTTAGGGAAGAAATTCTAAGGGGATAGAGTAAAATGCAGATGTACAACGATCAGGTCCGTAACGTACATGAATTTTAATGTACATGCGCTTGCTCGCATCAACTTATTCATACACGTGTGTACAAATCACCGAAGTGGAAGTATTTGCATGGGCTCGCTGCATTGGTGCAGGAACCAGTAACGAAAGGTCGCCATGCTCTGCAAACTTTCATGGAAGAAAAATGCTAATTAAGACATACGTTCGTTCGAAGAGAGCTTCCTGTGATATCGTTAACGAGAATTTGCCGTGGGCGTAGAGCATCGTCGTCGGAGCAAACCGTGGGTGCCGGATGAAATAAAGGGGGAGGAGAGGCGAGGCTTCCGCGAGGCGCGGGCCCGGGATCGGATCGGATCGGATCGGATCGGATCGGATCGGTGGATAAGTCGGCGGTCGAGCCAAAGTTATCGGTTTGCTCCAACGAGGAGGACAACGTTCCTATATGACGCACTATCAACGAGTGACCGATAATCGTACAAAACTTTCCCCAGCCCCCTACCGCGAGAAAACGAGCGACGGGGCGTTTCTGGCCGATAAGGGGGATGATGCCCGATGAGCGTGATATACCCAGCGTCCTTTCCTCGGACTCGAACATCGGATCCTAATGTATAGCTTCGAAGGAGCTGGCAGTAAGAGACCCGTTGGCGACGCGACAACATCCATCGTCTTTGAAGAATATCGAAGGAAATTTGGCCCGAGACGTGCAAAAGTCGATGGCGAAAGACGGCAAATGATATAATAAGGAACCGAGTAGGAAGAGGCCGCGGGTAACGGTCTTCTCCTTGCATTTTGTCACGTCGTCAGGAGGCACTGATAACGTATAAATAAAGTAAGGTGCTGCGCGACATACGCTTCCGCCCATACCCTATAATAAAAGGTCACTCGTCATTCAAGAGGAAACCATCGGATGGACAAGGTTGCCGGGGCATCGTCCACCGACGGAGTCTAGAGGATATTCCTCGTAAAAGTCCGGACAGAATGGAATCGCGCGGGGAGTTGGAAATCGTCGAAATGTGGGGCTCGAATCGAAAGAAGGATAGGCTCGATCGAAGGGTAATCGAAGGCACGGCGGTGCCTAAGCGTTCCTGCGCAATTTTTCTCAGGGCAAATGTATAAAAAGCGTTTAAAAAATATACGGTCCTCGTACTGGACGACGCATCCCTCGGTGGAAGTGGCGTCGTAAGCGAGGACATTCGTCCGGACATTTACTCGTGATCTGCACTATCGTACACGTTTCGATCATAACCCGATACCGCGAAACAAATATGAACTGATATGTGTCAAAGGCGGCGCAAAACTACGTTCCTCGGCCACGTTCCATTCTGTGCTAAATGTACAATATGTGTATATATATATATATACATATACTACTGATATTTATAAAAAGTAGAGGGAAAACAATCGTTAGTAGATCTAATTACAATAGTTATTCATGTGTCGAAACTAAGCGATGGAAATATTTCGAAAATGCATTATCATAGATGTTAAAAATTATATAGCAAAATACAGGCCATCTTGGTTGTGTTAACAGTTACAGTATCCACTAAATGACTCATCAAGTTTCTATAGTCCAAGATAAATTAAAAAAAGTTTTATTTACCGCATTTATCCCATATCGGTATTGTAAATCATTGTAGATCAAAGAAATACATCATGGTTGTCAAGTAAATTACTATTAAATATATATGCATTTTTCTTTTTTTTTTTTTTTTAATATGGAATTATACAATCCGAATTTATGATATGATTTGCATCGCTTCCCTCTAGAATTATGCGTATAATATTATGATATTCGTAAGCAATAAAATCGGCTTTTTAACATCTGTTAGATCTTTAAAATTGGAATATTTATTATATTAGATCGTTATTTTTTATTATAAGCGAGAATGCTAGTTCTCATAGATCTTACAAGCTGAGAATTACGACAATGATTCCTCATTTTTCGCACCATGCTTGATGAAATTTTTTATTAAGCGTTTATACATCCAGTGCATTCAAAACATAATTACAGAACATTAACCCTATCAGCAGCGAAGTAATTTTCAAAAGCAATTCTCACCATTTCACGGCAGTTTTGTACAGAAATTTAGCGTCTGAGTTCGTTATCTCAAGGATTCGACGGCGGTAAAAGGGGGCGCATACGAAAGACGCTAAATGAGCATCCGAAGAATGAGTTTTAATTGCTCGTTATCTAGGTATAAAAGGAGAAGAAGGGAGACGGTAGTAATAAAAACTGGATTTGTTCCTCATTCTTGCCAGCGGTTCGCGACAAACCACGGAACACAGAGCATTTCCATTGCGGTCTGCTTCAGTGAAAGAAATCCTCCCGCCCTTTCCCCTCTTTACCACGGAATGGAATTGCGAGAGAAAGCCCGAAGGACGGTAAGAAGATGAGGTTAAGTGGAGGAAAAGCAGCAAAAAGTGTAATGACTGAGCGGTGAAAAGGACAGAGGACAAGATACACCGTGGCGCAGAGGTTGAAAGAGAATGCATAAACCGGAGAGAGCGAGAAAGGAAGGGACAAAATGAGAGAAAGAGAGAGAAGGAACGCGAGTGAGAGATGGAAAGATTGAATGAGAAGCTAAATGGTAAGACAAGAGAAAAGGGGTACGCTGCAGGGGGTGGTGGATCGTGTAGAGGAGAGTAAGAGGTATGTGCTTCCACGTTTTCTTGGACTTGAAAATGAAGCATGGTGCTAGGGGAAATATTACTAGTAACTTCAAAAATATACTACTCTGGCTATTATAACGATGAACTTAATGTTATTATGAGATAGAATGGTTTGAAGAAAGTTGATGAAATTTTGTCGAGATATATTGTTATTGGTTCTCATATAGAGGTTTTATTACGTACCATGAATTTTTTTAGAAGTTTTATTTTTTATTTATTTTATAATTTGTAGAATATCGAAATAAAAATTATTTTACCATATTGTCCAAAACAACGTACTTTGTTAAAAGAAAGAAATATTACTTCCAACAGGCAAATTGAAGATGAGGAGATCTGTAAAATATGCTACGTTTTTGACATAGTTGATGTTATGTTAGAATTAATGGATATCATACAGATATGAAACATGTTGAATATTTTGATGATTCAAATAGAATAGTTAACATACACGGTTATAGAGTTGTATTGTAAATCCGTGACTATATAAAATGTAGTACTAACAGTCCCGATAATAGTTGAAGAAAATGAATAAGTCTTGTCTGTGCTCTTGAATGTCATGTGTAGTCAGTAAAAAGAGAATGGAAGAAGGAATAATAATATATATCGGCTTGAGAAGTAAACTTAGAAGCTTAAAGTTGTAATCAATTTTACATTTCTTATAATTTAATTTTCTACATTGATATAGAGAGTAAACCAAACAACGTATGTGCTTGGTGTGAGCATTCGTTTCTTATGTTATCATTTGAAAATATGTAATAGATATTTCATTGCAATTTAATCGGTTAATTATGCGTATAGTCGACAAAGCAGTATAAGAAATCATGAAAGAAATTCACGAAATACAGTTTTAATTGAGTTATTCCTTTTTGTGAATGCTCTTTGCATACATTGGCATGAAACATATTAGAATAGCTATCAAATTTAAATGATTATATTCCAAACATTTATACCCAAAACTGATTATATTTTGTTTATTGTTTTCATTTATTTATACAAGTGGAAAAGAGCATTTAATACAATGCGATGTGCAAGTATTGGGAAAACTGTAAACACTGTCATTCAATAAAAAATTCAATACGAATTGATCACGAATACAACACGATTTTTTGAATCATTACCGAAATAATATACTCGACAATCCGATTTTAAGTACACGGACTTGAATATTTATGACTCTTGTCTATGGCCTGTTCTTGAGCCTTCGATCTTCTCTTTATAAGACTAACTTTTTTAAAGAAATGTGCATTGTCAACCAGGATTGATGCGGAAAATTCGTAGCGACGCATATTCAATTAGGGAAGACAGTTTTACTTTCATTAATTTTTGGATCTAAACTCTTTCTACACAGATCCTGCTTTTCCTAGCTTTTTAGTAATATTTTCCTTCCGTCGTACGTTCTGCTCTTGACGACCAACGACCATTATCTCTGAACATAAGATCGAACATCTTTTGAAAACTTATACGTGTAAAGGAAATTGTTCTGAACGGAATCGTTTCCGAACGCAATCACGATCCAAGTCCATATTCGAGGAGTTATCACGACCTAGAAGTGGATTCTAGAGGAAATCTCGACGTATGTGCATCCCACGCAAAGTCGTATAAACATTCGCTGTGACCCGAGCATAACTCAAGGCATTGTCGCTACCCAAAGAATAAACACGATACATCTCCAATTATAACCGAATGAAAATTTGAACGAGTAGGTTATTGTACATCTTCAATTGTGATTAAATATTGTAAGAGGAGTTTTACTATAAATGAATATAAATGATAACCATATTATATTTTAAGAAACCGAGGATCTAAAATCTTTCTGTGCTCTATCGTTGACGCCTCGCGACTGGACCTAACCATTGTCTTTTCCATAACACTTCATTAATAACGAGCGAGAAACCGCTCGTATAATGCCTATCTCGATCTCTTACAATAAGTGAATATACGAAATCACGGAGTGCATGCGAATAACGTCCATACCAGTACAAGAACCAAAATATGCGAATGTGAATGATATATTATACAAATAATGGACGGACGATATTTGTCACGCAAGCGTACGCGTAACAAATACCTCGCTTAAAATTGTATCCCAAAGCGATCAACGTCGCATCTTTTTGAGTGGTACACATTATTAATCTGCGCGGGCGCAATTATGAAATTATCCTGACAGTTACGCCGATTTGTGGCTACGCCGTTTGGTGCAGAGCGATAACGATATTCATGATTTCAACCGTAGATTTGTAAGGTGAAAGAAAAGCGGGGAGCGGAGGGAGAAGAGTGCTAGAGAGAATGGAGGGGACCCGTGTGATATAAGGGCCTAAGGCGGCGGTTCTTCTGAAAAATGAACGCCGACCGTGGAAGGCCGGAAATTTACTTTCCCTCGGGGAGGCTCCACACGAAAGAGGTGGAGGAGGAGAAGAAGAGAAGAGAGCTAGAGGAAAGACCGGGGAAATAAATTGGTTTGTTACGTAAACAAACTGTCCGCGTCTCGTGCCGCCAACGCCTACCCCGTCCATCAGTCCACCGTGAGACTCAAAAATAAATATATCTGCATCAATTTCCCTCCGCTCGTCGTATCCTCGCCGAGCCTTTGAATAAAACGAGAGACGGATGTACCCGGTTTAAAGCGCTAAGGGGAAACCAACATTTTTTTTCCACGCCAAGTCGACCATGCGAGTCCCATCGACCTTTTCCCGACTACCTGACCCTTTTTTTCTTCCTACACTACCTGTACCTGTCGTTCTGATTCTTGCTTTGGGAATACAGGGTAGGTTTATTTTATTCGTGTAAGACTTGATGTAAGGTATTGTTCTTGTGGACCCGTTAAAGACGTGCATATGTTAGTTTGGAAAAGGTGTAGAGAAGCGAAAAAAACGATGCGGGCGTAGCAGCATGCTCAGTGTGAGGTTTTCTCTCTAATATTAAATACATTTTATGTTTAAATATCAGTTGTCTTCTCCATCTCCTCTGCTGTATATGGTTTCTTTTGCGCGATGACTATTCTATCGCGTTTGACAGAGTAGCATTCACAATTGCGTATCATTTAACCAGACGTGATAAAATACAAGCATTATAGATGCGTTTCTGCTTTCCCAATATGATTCTTTTAATGCAGTCAATGTTGTTTCCTGCGCAGGTTTTTTTCTGCACAAGCTGTTGGTAACAGTTTGATTGCGTTTAACGGAGTAGTGTTTTCCATTATATCTAATCAATGCATTATCTGCAAATCGCAATATGAGCGCTAATTGGACGCGTAACGAATAAAAATCAGTGAAATGTGAAAATTCCACATAGTGGAAAAAGAATAATATTGTCAAAACTGGTTATCAGTATTTCTCCACTATTTTCAAAAGTTTTAGGATACGTTGTAGGTTAAAAGAAAATAAGAAATCAATTGCATACAATTATTTCTAAAAAGGATAAAGAGCATCTGGCGATTGAACTTATTTTCAAATACGATTCAGAGATGGAGAGTGGTGGAGGATAGGAATAGTAAACTGCAGAGGCAGAAAAATTGGGAAAAAATGGAAAGCTCGAGATAAAACATGTTGTATAAGGAGATTGAAACAGTGGGAGAACCGAGGAATTTGGCAGAAGAAAGAAGTGATGAATGTAGCATAAAAGTGACTAGATTTAGGCTAGAATGTAAGGTGTGGAAAGAGCGGTGCTGGAAAGGGGAGGGGTGCAATTGTAAGAGGAACGAGGCTCTCCCTGTACCCTGCAAGGGCAAGGAACTAAGTTTATATAAATACAATCCTGAGGAGATGGGGTTACATAAGACTTTCATGAGTAAGAACGAAATTATGCAGAATAGGATTGCGTTCACAAGTAATCTTAAGAAAATCGAAGTAATAGGGAGGAAAAAATATAACAAAACACATGTTTGCATAATAAATCGGGAGAAAAAAAAAGTTTCGTATCAAGTACAGTAGCTTGTAGACCACTTAATCTAAGGGCTATTGAGAATGATTAGATTGGTGATAATGAGGATACACAGACAATCTATAATTACATTGTTTACACAGCGCTTTGAGTGATAAACCGAAATTATTGTGCGTTTCCTCTCCAAATGTTTACTTCGTCGCGAAGATTTTGCGCAGAAGAAAAAAAACAAATCTACGTGAAACGGCTAGGAATGGATTCGTCGTTTAATTTGCGCATTGATAAAACAGTATATTATAAACAAGCTTTGGTTATTAAAAAAAAGAATATGTGAAGAAATTAACGGATTTCAGTTTATTGTCCAATGCCCCCACGGTAGAATAGCGTACGAATTGTTCAACAAGTATCTTTTACCGTAATACAGATTCAGGTTTATCTTTGCTTGTTGGATTTTATCATGCTCTCGTGATCAAATTAAATTTTGCTTTTACATATTAATACTATCATTTTGTAGACAATCCACGTAATCTTTGAATGTAATATAGCGCGAAATTACATACTTTTTCACTTCCTTACTTTTCTTTCCGCATTTTATCGTCTTTCTATAAGGCTCAACCGTCCTCGTACTATACATTTTTGCACGTACGCTGCATCTTCACACATGTTCGTACCCTTGTTTTCGCGTCCTTCATGATGCCCGGTACGTTCTTATTAAGTCTAGGCATACCATAAATATTATCCGCAGTATGGCCGCCCGTATAAAGTAATGACAAATTATTCCGCATATGTCCATAAATATTCTCACATTTCACATGGTAGATCAGACTGTCGGTATTAATGTCCATTAGCTTACATTTGTCGCCATAATCCTTCTTCATGTAATCATAGTGGAAATCGTATAAGCGCGTTTTTAATATATCCAAAATGAATGTACCAGCGTACATTGGTTTGCCAAACTTTATTTACAATTTTCTCAACTGAAGCGTCACGAGTTTTTCCGAGAATATTGTACAGCTGTGAAAATTTGGTAAAGCTATCACTGAGCTTCTTGCTATAGACGGAATGGAATTTCGACACGTATGTCGTGCAATTCTTTAAGATATGTAAGATTTTCCTCGAGTATGTATCCTATTGGTGAATCGTCGAGTAAAGACATTACGTCAAAGTGCTCAATCTGTATTGACCCAGCAAAAACCAAGTGTTGGAAGATATCGACTAATTGCATTGTAGAAAAAATCATTTATATTGTAGTACATTAATTAACCAGAAGGCTCTAGCGATTCATATGTTTCCATGTACTTACATATTATTTGCTCGAGCGTATCTGTGTGAACATTGGCTAGAACCGCCGCGAATAACTCTTTTAGTCATTAGAAACATGGCCATACCCAAATAAAGGTTCAAATTTAATACCCGTATACTTTAACATCGTATCTGTGTAAAACTTGATAAAGTGTAATAGTGTGTCGTATCGAGATTATAGTTGAGCATACACTATTTACGAAAATTCTCAAAAACGTTTGACAGCAGCAGTACATCGGTTTTCAAGTACAAATCGCTATATTCCTCAAGATTCCTAATCTTAAATGTGTTCTATATTTTTTACGCAAATTTATAGTTCTCATCAGCTATGTCATTATCTATTCGTTGCGTTTGCGACGGATTCTTTCCCGATGGGGAAACGACGCGCACACGACGCAAGCGGACTAAAGATGAACAGTAGCCTTGCAACAAGCAGCTCGTTTATTGCATAATTAAACTTTCTGGAAGTTCATAAGAGAAATACGTGACAAGAGCGGCCACGTTCGTCTAGACATGTGGGTTCTTGCAGGACGACTCTACCTTTGTTCCTGGAAGTTTCGGTTGTCGAGCAGAAAAAAGGAGCCCGTGAAAGCCGGGTTAATTCGCCTTTTTTCAAATAAGATGAAAGTTTGTGCAGACTCGATGTTAATAATTTAAGGAAATGAACGAAGCAAAGATATATTTTGTTTCTTTCATCATATTTTATGAATGAAATATACCGTTCCTTATTTATAGGTGATACTTGAATCAAAACGTGGAACGTTTTTGCAAGTGCTTTAATGATAAAATGAGCATCATATTCAGAGAGATTATGGAAAATAACCGGTATAACAGGCTGTAGTTTATAATTTATATTGCATGAGTTGTGTACAGATTTTGTCCTGTAATGTGACACTGATCACGTACTCGCTTATCAGATGGCAAAAAGAGCTTTTTATATATGTGGCAGTTGGGTGCAGTGTAATATTCTATCTCTTCTTCTGCCGTCAAAGGTATAATGGACTGAATGTTTTTTTAGTAAAAAAATATTAACTTTCGAAGAAAAACAGTTTGGACGTACTTTATTAGTAGAACCAGATTATAGGATGATGTCAAATAACATCATTGGGCTGAAAAGGGTTAAGATCGGATCTAACCTCTTTTGTAAGCATATGTAATTGTTTTGCAGCGATAGGAAATGTAATGCGATTTGCGCGAATGCATTGTATTCTGCATGTAATAGCCTACATTAAAGGGGATGTGTTTTTGCTAGACCTCCGTTTCTTCCTTCTTCTCTGCCAACGATGATGCATCGTTTTCATTCGCTAAGGGTGTCAATGAGAATTCAGAGTCTGCATATACCACCACAGGTTCGTTGTTGTTTGCGTTCTTGAATGACATTCATATCTCATCCTTATTTATTTATGCACGCGCAGTATATCTCGTACTTCTATAGATTTTCCGCCGACGAAAGGTAATTAAAATATCTGTATCTTTTGAGGAAAGAAAGAGAGCATTATTCATCGGATGATTGCATTAGAGAAAAAAAAAACAACAACAGCAAAATAAAAAACAATACCCATGACAAAAATGTTATTAAAAATAATTGTGCGACATTTCTGATTTAATAAGGCTGCATAGATTTCGAATTAGCATGTAATGCGCATATTCACAATCTTTGATATAGAGATGGTTGACATGCCGCTTTATAAGCTTCGTTGTGCTAGACAAAGGTATAATTATTCTTCTGTTTTGCATTTTGTTCATATCATACGTGTATATGTTTACGGAGATTTTATTGTCTCGCTCAAAGTTTGTAATTTCCTTTCCGAGGAAACTAATGCGTTTCACGTTCAGCACATTTTTATATTGCGGACATGACTTTAACAGATTTGCATTTCTTTCTCTGGGATATAATGCTGCCACGATTGCTCATGTAAAAAAAGCATTGTCATCGGTCTTTATATTAATCCTTTCCAGCCCAAATTATTATTTTCTAACAATGTAAGAGTTTCCGCTACGTTTCTAATGAGGCGATAGCGAGCGGTATATTTGGATTTAGATTCGGTTTCGGACTCCACGTGCCGTTGGGATGATGTAGCATGACATGTAATGTTAAAAGGGTAGCACCGGGCAGTGCTTGTCCTACCGACACTAAGAACACTCGTACTTCCATATATATGTTTTATTTATATGGATATTATATTCCTTTTTCTCATATTATCGCGCCCTGTGTAATAATTTAAACAGCCTTCTGAAGACTCCTAAGTATCGCTCGTATTTTATTGTTTTTATTCCTGCTAAACTTCCGAAGTAGGATAATCTCTCACAAACTTCTGAAGTAGGATAATCTTTCCCAGAAATATCAGAAGTGGGATAATCTCTCACAGTAAGAAAATTAAATTTTGAAGAAAATCAACTTAGAGGTATTTGATTAATAAAAGCAGATTATGCAGATGATGCTAAATAGCATCATTAGGCTGGAAAGGGTTAATTGTCGCCTTTTCTTTCTGATAAAAGCAGGCGTCTCCATGGCACATCCCGCGCGCAACGGGACATGCTAATTTCTATTAATACTGATGCTTTGAGTCCGAACAGGTGTTCGTCCACTATTTCGTTTCTGAAATTCCTCCATTTTTCCTAGAACTAGTGTGACAACATGACCTTGATACCACTCATGCTAAATTGCTATTTTCTATGCTAAACAACTTGATTTCATTCCCCAGATTGATAGTTATGTATTCCCCGATTAATTCCATGTTGATGTTGATTGTATAGTATTTTCCAAGCATACTTGAAACATATTCTCTGACTAATTCAAACGCATTTCACAAAAATGCTGTCAGATCTATGTATAAGACATACTTGTAGATAGTCTTCGATCAAAGCCAGATTCCAATTCTACCAAGAATATGCATTCTTCTCCAACATTCCGCCCTTCTATCAAATCATCACCACCGTACCTTGTTCCGCTGTATTCCAGTCCATCTTCATTACACAGCGCAATTGCTCGCAAATATTGCAAATTTCTGATTTAACCGACTCTTTTCTTCGTCGTCTACACGGATTGGTTTGACAAGTCACGCACTAGCTTTTATGTACATACTCATGATGCTGTATTAATCCGACCAACTCCCCACCATTTAAAAAAAAATACAATCGTGCTTTCAATTCGTTGTACATTTTTAAAGCTTGCAACGTAAGAAAAGATCGCATTTTCTTCCGTATGCTTTAAACTCGGAGATTTGATTAGAAAGGAAGACATATATACATTCGCATAGTTTCATATACTCTGCTTAGAGGGGAGGGGCAAAATTTTTGGGGAGAGAAGGAGCGGTAATTTTAACATAGAAGAACGTGGAGGAGGGAATAACCCCCTTCGCAGGGTAAAATATCCTCATAAGTATCAGGATGAGTAGCAGGAGGAGGTGAAAGGGGGAAAGGAGGAAAACTATGGCAGTTTTATACTTCAATACGAACACCCGGAATAGTATCAGAGAAGGGGAAAAAGGGCCTGAAAACTGTGCTGGTGTTTCACCTCCCGCTACCTGTCAAGGTGGTCGTACCCCTAAAAAGTGGTAAAAAAGATTCGAAAACTGTGGACATTATTTTTTGCACTCCCACTACGTTGAAAAATGTCCGAGCCCCCCTTATATGCAACAGGACGAAGAAGAAGATTCCTGATCAATAAGCAAGTAATTCTTTAGTGGTGTAAATTAAAAATGAGACAAGGAGTTTTATGGTGCTTTTAATGAAGTACGACCATCAGAACGCATAGATAATTATGTTGTTTTAATGTAGCTGGTGTGCCTGTGCACAATTGTGAAACCTATAGCAGTGCACAAGAAGAAGGAGGAGATGAAAATTTACGCAAACTGTTTCGAAAGCTTACTGGAGAATCTGCGCGAAAACTATAATATATGTGGTTACATAGTATGTCCCACTTTACCCATATCGGACGTATGCCCATATGTTGTCACACGTGTCACGAAGAGATGGTGGAACTGCGCTCCGTACTCATTTGTCCGGACAGCATCGAGGAGCGCATGCCGGAAGAATTGCCACAGAACCATCAGTTCCTTATCCATAGGACATGGCGAGGAAAAAAGGTATGTAAACCAACGCAAAATTAATAAATAAATAAAATAACGAGAAACATGTGTGGTTAAGATGCTTGAATGCAATAATCAAAGATCAGGTGGCTGCGCATCAATCGGTATTTTAAAAATTTGTTTATTATTAAAAAGTATTGTTTTCTTTTTTTCAACAGATGATAATGTGTATAATTTTTCTTCCCTCCCATACTTTATTTTTTATACTCTTCTCCTGCTGATGAATGCTAGACTAGAGAAAGAGTTGATGCACAAGGGCGATTATTCTAAATCCTGTTTGTAAGTAGAATTAATAAATTTATAACAAGATGGGGGTCGTTGCGTGAATGAAGATGGAGGATGGTCGCGTCAACTATCGGACAACGCGCATGCGTACATTTACGATTCAGGACTTATCTGACCTCGAGCGACGCACGCTGACCCATAACGACAATGATCATCCGCAATGACGAGGGCGATCACCAAGTTCTAACTGCAAGAACAATCAGCAGATAGATCACGAGAGGGTGAGCTGGAACTAGAGGCTCGTTAGTGGAGCCACATTGAAAGCGGGTGGATCGGGAGGGGGTGGTCGGTCAAATAAGGAGGGGGTAAATTGGCAGGGGTGACTGATAAAACAGGGAGGGTGTGAATCGTCAAGGTGGGGGGATGGTAAGGCAGGACTGTTGGTAAGGTAGAGTGTGAGGCTACTCCCCCCCCCCCTTCACTCCACGCCGTCGGGGCCATCAAACCCCTTATAATGCCTATTTGCGCATGATTTTTGGCGATATGAATAAGATCCGCTGTTCTTATTTCCGCTGGTCAATAAAAAAATGAGAATTTTTCTTTTAAAGAAGGCTGCACGTGCAAAACAAAGGTCAGTTGGTAATCAGTGGTTAACAGGTAGTAAGTGGTCAGTAATGAAACATGTATTTTGTAAATAGCGAGGTTTAGAACTCTAAATTTCTGGAGCCTACAATGTTTCTGAAAGCATTTTCAGCCGTGACTTGGTTGTTGGAAACTTTTCGCTATCAGTAGTTATTAAAGTGCTCAAGAAAATGGTCGTCAATTGGCGACAGGTTGGATAAGTATAAGAGATGCGGTATAGTTTTCTATTCTAATTTTTTCAGTTGGTTTTAATGTTTTAATGCTTGTAGCCGTTCAGGTTACATTGAATTTTCAAAACGATCTCCGATCTCTCTTGACCGAACAGCAATAAATTTCAGGAGTCTACCGAAACGCGGCGCCGCGAGACTTTACACATGTGACGAGCCCCGCGAAGAACGCGAGCTCGTCACTTGGGTCGTAACTACTGTAACGTTTAGAGCAGTAGTTAAGAACCGTAGCGGATCGGCGACCGAGCGAGCGAACGAAATACTTTCTTACCCAGGGGAGAAATAAGTATTCTCTACGACCAATCTCGTCTTCATTGTAGTCTGTGTGCGTATGTGTTCACATTTTGTGAACTACAAATTTTTAAGACCTGTAGCATCGTTCGGTACCTTGTTCCGGTTTCGCTATCGAAAACTGCTCTGAGTTACTTTTCTTTTATTTCATTATGTTATTCTTTTCTTGTCCAAGATTTGCAACCTCCTAAAGACTTATGCCGCACTCACCCAAACTCATGTCGAATATATAAATATAAATTAAAATACATACTTCTTAAATGGTTTACACTTTATAACATCTACTTTCTTAGAGTCCGTGCAATATTTAAAGTTAAAAGAGAATAGGGTTACATGTTACTTATGTGACACTCTATTAGGCGTTGCTTTGTATGTAATAGAATTGGTCCCTTTCAATTCCCTAACTCCAGGTGTAGGCGTAGCAATTTTCCATGCCTTTTGTCAGTTTTTTGACAATATTTATCAACTGTAAAGATTTTAGCAAGACTGAAAAAATTATAAAAAATGTTTCTGTATTCCGACTATCATATAATTACCAGCATACTTTCTGATGCACATTCTGTTGTGAAAAGTGATTCCGTATTTTATTTTTATCAAAACATTGTGCATAACATCGTCGATTATCGTAAAGAATCTATTTTTTATCCTAAATCACAGTACAATTAAGAGAAGGATCCCTTTTGTTCTCCAACATCGATGTCCTTGCTTTTGATTAAATTGAAACAGTACCGTTTTGTTGAGTTTTTTTTTAACTTCTTATTCGGCTAATTGTAAGGTGTTCCGAGACTATTCTTTAGCTTGGTCTAAGTACTTTTGTAAGCTCTTGAACCATTGTACGTGGATTTACTTCAATTAAAGCCTGCAAATGGTCATTATGAATGGCTGCGGGTCGTCCTCGACTATCTTCATTTTTAAGGCCCTCAACTCCACTGCAAATTTACTAGCGGTGCACCGTACGTTCGTTAAAAGTTTCCTGGTCAAATTAATTGTTAATATTACGAGCCGTTTTAGCGGCTTTATGTCTAAGTGTAAAATTGTTAAAAAAAATTATTCAAATTTATTTGTTTTCTATTGTTATAAAAATGTTATAAAATGACATAAACATAAAATAATATGATAACAGTGTAGAGCGTCATTTATGTTTTAAAATATTAGCATAAAAGCACAAACTTTGTTAAAAGCATGGCAATAAAGTTTCAAAGGACAAAACCCACATTATTTTCCGGATAACATAATGTGTCAGAGATTTATTTCCTGTAAGCTCACAATAAAAACGTACACGCAATAATTATACAACGAAAGCAAAAGATACACTATAATAAAACAACACAGATGGTGATATCTCACTGTAAAATTATTAAAACGTCTTTCCACTACACAAATGCAAATGGCACAACATAACTGTATTACTAACTGTACCAAGGTGTAATCGTATTATAAAAGCGATGTATGTGTGTTTTACTGTGAGTTAAAGAAGAGAGCCACTAAAGTGCTGCATACTACCTTCATGGATAATGGGCTGAAAATGATAACGGTTATGGCTCTCTCTTTTTTTCTCTTCTACAGTGAGAAATGTCTGCCACCCTATGCTCGTCTGCAGTTGCCCTTTCGTTCTCTTATTTGTCAAGTGCCTTGCCTCAGACTTTAATGAAATGCTTCTCCTTCCTTGGTCTTTCTCCAGATCCCCTGCCGGCGTTTCCTACGGTCTTCTCAGAGGGCGTAAAGGAATTTGCTTAGAATTTGAATGGAACGCGGAATCTGTCGGAAATGGCGACGGAGAATTTGCAATGGGAATGACAAATTTTCTGAATAATCTGAGATATGAACTCAGCGGTAGTAGTTTATCGTCCAATATTCTGATTTTAAATGTGATCTACGATCTGATAGAGCGTTGAATGAGACATAAAGAACGTTACGATATTGCATAGCTTCATTTCCCTATTTTTTTGGGGGGGGCTCAACACTTTTCATCGTTGTATTTGTTATTTTAAACAGCAAAATGGAGCATATACTGGTAGAGTTATTTTATTGTCTAGCTCACTGGAATATACGTGAATTATCTTTTGACGCACGCGAGTCTCACATGCGCCTGCGTAAGAACGTATTGCCAATATTTTCTCAACAAGGTTAGGGAAATCGAAGGATAGTGTCTAATTTAAAAAAGTGTAGTAATTTTAACTTTTTCCAGACCAAACTATTACTCTTTAGTAACAAAATTATATTATGAAGAAAAACAATTTAGAGATTCTTGATTAGTAGAAGGAGATTATACGGATGATACCAAATAGCATCATTGAGCTAGCAAGGGTTAATAATTTAATATTATGTTTTCATCTTGACAGTGATATCAATTAATAACTAATTGTTATCTGAATTCTACTATTTATATAGATTAATGTTGTTATGCATTATATAATATAATATCAAAGCATATATAACTGACGTATTTAGTAAAAGATCCAATCAAACTTTTATATATTATTTTAACGTTTTGCACAATGGATTACTGTATGCTGCTATTTGGTCAAAAACATCAACAGAACTCGTGGATTTATTGTAATCAATAACAACTTTCGGTTTAACGATATATTTATTTGTTTGACAACATTCTACTCTACAGAATGTTTGGTACACGATGTTATGACGTATCGTTAGTTTGATCGTTTGGGCACTTGTAAAGATCCCATGGCCAAATACACACGGACTCCTTCATTTGTCCCGCGACCCCTGAACGGGGGCAAGGAGAAGCTGGAACACAACTGTGGAGATGTTAATCAGTAGGGACCGGCTGGACCTGGTATATCTACTCTACGATCGATATATGCGCGATTTACGAATTGCGCAGAAATTTATAATCATGTTTGGTGTAATACATATTGATGTATTTCTTTGCATTGCTTATAGAAATAGGTGAATATAATATTACAAAACCTAATACAAGTTATTGCCGGTATAAGGAGATAGAAAAGGAAGGTGTTAGCTTTATAAATTAAAAAAATGTCCTTTAAGAAGAAACTTTGGCATCTGAGTGAAACTTCGCACGGGCAATAATTATTTCGTGTTTGAACAATTGACGAAGCAATTACTTTTATGCAGTCATACAAAACAACTCAGATCCAAAGTTGCTTCTTGAAAGACTCTTCTTTTCCATCTATTTATACCGGCAATAACTTATATTAGGTTCTGTAATATTATGTTCGTCTGTTTCTATGAACAATGCAACTAAATATATCTATATGTATTACACTGAACATAATTATAAGTTTCTGCGAAGTTCGTAAATCGCGCGCATGTCGATCGTAGAGTCGATAAACCAGGTCCAACCGGTCCCTGCCGCTTGGCACCTCCACAGTCGTATTCCAGCTTTTTGATGCCCTCCTCTAGGGGGGGTCCAGATTTATAGACTCTGTGATCGACACGCGCGCTACTTACAAACTGCACAGAAATGTATAATTATGGTTGTTATAATACACATTGACATATTTAATTGTATTATTCATAGATTCGTGCAAATACAACATTATAGAGCCTATAATACATAGTTTTTTCTTAAAGGCCATTTTTTCAATTTAAAAAGGTAATTCGTTCTTTTCTCATCTCCTTGGACTAGCAATAAGTTATATTAGGCTCTGTAATATTGTATTTGCACGTTTCGATGAATAATACAATTAAATATGCCAACGTGTATTGTAACAACGATAATTATGCATTTCTGCGGAGTTTGTAAATAGCGCGTATGTCGATCACAGAGTCTATGAATCTGGACCAATTGGCCCCAGCCGCCTGACACCACGACGGTCGCATTCCAGCTTCTCCTTGCCCCCCTTCAGGGGTCGCGGAACAAATTAATGGGTCCATCTGAACAATACAATTAAATATGGTAATTTGTATTGTAACAACCATAATTATACATTTATGTGCAGTTTGTAAATAGCGCACCTGTGGAGTACAGAGTCTATAAATCTGGGCCGATTTGCCCCAGCCGCCTGACACCGTCACGGTCGTATTATAGTTTCTCTTTGCCCCCCTTGAGGGGTCAAGGAACAAATTAACGGGTCCGTCTGTACACTCGCGCAGTAAAAGCACGTGGAGTTTAGACTTTAGTCCTTTATTACTTTGTTCTACCAAGGATCGAACGTTACCAAGATGATATATCCCATTTTTTTACTTCTAGGGCTTCTGCTTAGCGTCTGAGGTGTTTCGGGTATAAAGCATGTGGTTTCCTTCCGACTTAGGTGCGACAATTACTCATCAATGCCACACGTGTGTTCCTATTGTTTTGCGTCAGGTTTGGCTGTCCCAAAACAGTCGACGTGCTCTATGCTCTCGAACGCATGAAAGTGTGTGCGTCTGTATGTGGAAAAATGCGTGATAGCGGCATTGTTTAGGGCACTGCAAAGGCAGCCGGGTGTATGGCTCAGCAGTCTAAAATGTTTTAATAAATTGTATAGAAAATAAACAATAAGTTAGATTTATAATTTCGAATTATTATGTTTTTACAATTGAATCCTTGTTAGTTACGATTATAATATTATGTTTATTTATATTTATAATATTCATATGAAATCAAGTAAATCCTAATTTTTTTCAATTAAAATATATTAAACTTTTATTATTTAAATTTTTTAACTTATGGCTATTTTTTCTAATTAGTTTTTTTCACCGTCTAATAAAACATTCAAACGCGAGAACTGAGCGCAGGTCACTGGTGACCCGCACCATCCGATGGGAGAGACAAACGCGGGACAGCGGTGGTCCGCGCTTGACTGCTCCATCGGGTGGCGCGGGTTGCCGTGCGCGCGATGGGAACCAAGCGCGACCCACCGGTGGGTCGCGCCGCCTGATGAGGCAGTCAAGCGCGGATCACCGACATCCCGCGCTGCGCTATGGGAGAGTCGAGTACCCGCAACCGATGATACACGTCGGCCTCAACGTGATGATATACGTTAAATTTCCATTATTTAAATTTTCAATCATATGGGAATTTTTTTTAGTTGGTTCTTTTCACCCTTTGATGAAACATTTAAGCGCCAGCTACTAGTGGTATGCTCTATCCGATGGGGCAGTTAAACGCGGCCCACCGACGAGTCGTGTGGTCGTGAACGTGATAACCACCGACCATTAAAGTCAAGTGTCCTAGGTTAAGGGTCATGTACATAGAGTTTGACTCGCAACGTTTACGTCTGGCCCTATTGCGATGCAGGCATAGACTTGTCCTTTCCGGCTATGTCATGAATGCTCTTTGTGTTCTATCCTCCACTCCAAAACCTGATGCAGGCATAGACTTGTTTTTCCATCTAACCGATGACTGATTTAATTGTCTACCCTGAAATCTAACCCCCAACCTAAATATTTATATTACATGATGCACGCACAAATTTGTTTCTTTCCGCCCATGTGTTGGGAGATCTGATTGCTACAGAATAAGAATGGATTCCAGAATTGATAAAAACATTATATTGTAAACAGACTTTTATTAAATAAAAAACAAACATATTGTATGCGTCTACGAAATAAGTGTATTATATTCTATTCCATTTCATAATGTCTGCATAGGACAGTAAAGTATGAATTACTCTTATCGTCTTGGGGGTTGAGGGCTATTTTTTTTTGTTTTATGAAATATACATCGTATTGTTGGGAGCGAACCAAATTTTGCTCGTGTATATCTGTACTACCATTCTCCAAGCAGTTCATATGATCATCGAATGTTATATGATATATCATGATATAATGTACTTTTTAACACCCTTATTAATTTTCTTCTTACATTTTATACTCTGCCCATTGGGCTCAATAGATCTAGTAGCATACATTTTTGTCCGCAATTCCACAAATTCATGCATAACTCTTCCATTATCTTCATATATTATAATACGTGGAATCTTTTTATTAACTCTTGGCATATTATAAATAGTATCTACATCATAATCACTCCTATAAAACAATGCTGAATAATTGCGCATATTTTCATAAATGTCTTCGCACTCTACACGGTAAATTAGGCTGTTTGTGTCGGTATACATTAGTGTACATTTATCACCATACTCCCTCTTTATATTCGCATAATGGAAGTCGTACAGTAGGGTTTTCCAAATATCTGGTATTGCCATACCAATAAACATGGGCTTATTAAATTTAATGTGTAATTTGCGCAACCGAACTGCCATAAGATCTGTGAATATTGTACGACTATGGAAATTTGGTAGGGCAATCAATGCCCCCACCGCATACCGCGCGTCCCATTTGCTTATTAACTTGGTTTTTGCACGTTTCTTGACATTTTCCATAGTCCTTCCGATTACCGCATTATTCGCCAGCTTAAATAAATTTTTTTCAAAATTATTACTTGCATTTGTTTTGAGACGGGTATTTAACTGGACGTATGGATGCAAACCAGGTGAACTGGTTAAGACTTATGCAGCGATGGGTGTGTGTAAGAATTAGGCCGTGAGATATAAATTGTTTTAAAACACGGTAGCGGATCACATATTTTTTTTTACGCACCACATCGACGATCAATTTATGTTGCTTAGACTTGCTCATTTTTCGCGATGGACAAAGGGGGATTTCCGCGTGTTCATCATGCAAATTTTTAGGGTTTAAAAGGTCTACATCAAGTATATAGTGGATGGACATTACGTCAAGGTCGTTAATCTCTACGGCCCAGCGGAAATCGTGCCTTGGAAGAGATTTACTCATTGCCCAACCGTACAGATTATTTACATCATAATACATGAAATAGCTTGAGGGCTCAACCAGTATATATGTGTTCATATATTTATTATAAGCGTGAGCGTATCTGCGGGAACATTGACTGTGCCCCTCCCAAATGCCCCTCTCTATCATTAACAGCATGTTTATGTCTGATAATAGTTCGAATTTCATCCTCATATATTTTGACATGGTATCCCGCGTGAATCCCGATAATGTATAGTAATGTGCTATACATGCTAGGTCATAATTATGTATACACTGTTTACGGAAATTTTCAAATATGGCAGCTAATAGTAGTACGTCAGTATTTAGATATGAGTCACTGTATTCCGCGAGAGTCCTAATGTCAAACATTGTCCGCACACTTTCTGCAAAATTATAGTCATTGTCAGGTATGTCAGTGTCGATCAGAGTATTATAGAAGCTCTATCGGTTGGGCAATTGTATCTCTTTCAATTCCGCACAGGAATCCGTATAGTCATACGGAAAGACCACTTTGCGTATCGGTGATTCCATTAGCTGGGCGTTTAAGTTTGAAAATTGCGCCCTATAAAATTGCTAGTTCCTCTTTTTTCAAATATGATTAAATTTTCTCTAGCCTTGATACTAAAAATTTGTAAGTGTCTATGAATCAGAAGTGAATTTTGTGATTTTCGTCAAATGCAGAAAATGATATGTAGCGTTCTTTGTTAATAGGTAGTATGTTTATTTTCATTAATTATGAAGTGCGCATCGTATCCGAAAAGATTATGGAATATAACAGGAACGACAGGTTGCACTTTTAAGTTGCACAAATTATGTGCTGGCCCTCGAATCGTGTCCGTAAGGTGGTAATGATCCCTTACACGCCTTTCACCCGACAAAAAGGGTTTCTCGCATATGTGGGAATTGGGTTGCGGTATTGTGATGTGACTACTGCTCTGCCGTCAAAGGTAACACGCTCTGATATTTTCAAATCCGACTGCACGTCTTTAGCGAGCATGTGTAACTGTTGGGCAAACCATTCGCCACAATTTAACTCGCGATATGAGACGTAACGTGACTTATTAGAGTTTATACTATGTTGTTTCTAATAATATACATTAAATGGAATTTGTTTCTGATATATCTGAGTTTTTTTGGCTTCTTCTCTTCCGATGGTAATGTCTTTCTTGGGATACAGGGCCACCACGATTACCCACGCAAAGCATTCATTGTCATCACTCTTTATATTTATCATTGCCTTCTTCTTGCTGATGAAGATAGGCGTCCTCGGGTTGCATCTTGTATGTAGCGGGTTATGCCTGTTTACATTGGTACAAATTCTCAGAATTTGGATAAGAGCCGAATCGCTATCCCACTCACGGGACTTCCCCATTTTCACCAAAATCGGTGCGACAACGTGCTCCCAATACCATTCGTCGATTTCGGACGATATGTCAAATGCGTGATCCTTCGTGCTAAACATCTTTACCTCATTCTTCCCATTGGTATTGAAGTATTCGTCATTTAATTCCGTGTTCATCTTGATCGTGCGATATCTTTCGAGCATCCTGGAGACGTCATCGCTGACCAATTCATAGACTTCTCGGAGGAATCTGCCGGATCCAAATGTGTGATGTTGGCGACTATATCAGTAGTTAGTCCGTTATAAAAAGAGCATTCTAAGTCGATACAGAATAGGCGCTCTTCTCCCGCATTATGTCATTCTAACAAATTTTCGCCACCGTATACCGCCCTGCTTCCTTCTTCTCGGCTCCTACGTAGCGCAATTGCTCGCAGGTAGGGTAAGGTTGCTCAAGTCATACATTATGAATACACTTACACTTACATTCGACACTTACATTATGAATAAACTATGGCGACAACAGCGCAAACAACGGTAACCAAATATACATCTGAATCAACCAAGTTGTTTCATATATTATTGTCTGCGGTAAACCGATCTCCTTATAAATCCTCTCATCAAATAAGCTTATTACAATTTTCTTATAATCTTCTGCATGAATATTCTGACTATAAAAAAACTGAGCATTTTAACCCGAAAATATGGCTTACATACGCTTGTATGTGCCCTCATTTAGCGGAGGTAGGGCTAAAAATGAATGAGGATATAGGGGGTGATATCGCCACAGAAAAAAAAAATGTCGTCGAGAAGAAAATACCTCCCTCGCCCTTCCTTTTGCAGGACAAGATGTTGTTAGGAAGCTGAGGGCAAAGAAATCACCATAGAACAAATGATATCGATAAGACCTCCACGGGGTCCGATAACATCGGGAGGGCGTTGAAAATTTTTTTACCCTCACCATTGGGTAGAAAGAGAGGGGGTTAGGGGGAAAGAGTCCGATGACGTTGGGAGAGCGAGGAAAACTGTAGCGGTTTTTCACCCTCATCATTGGGAGAGAGAGAAATTGAGTGGGGGAAAAGGGTCCGAAAATTCTGAGGATGAAGACGGCCACTTTTAGTCTGATTTTCAAATAGTAAATATGGGCGTATGACAACGACGACAGAGTGAGCGTGAAGCGAGTACGGATAAGAAGTATTTCACGGTGTATTCACACTTGCAAAGTTTTTTTAATGCGCCTGTATTAGACCGATAGCTGTGTGTAAGTGAAAAATATACATACGTGTGAGACTTGGGTGGTATAATCAAGGATCAAACGGCGATACATATCTCTCTTTTTAAATAAATCATTTGTTTGTTTTTAATCATACCTCCATATTCAGTATACACATTTCCTTCCTTTCTTCCCCTCACACACTCCGATGTGCAATGTTCAAATTCCTGATCGTGAGATGGCGGGTCATCGCACGCGAAATAAGATGGCGGACGATCGCACATGCGTTTTCCCACGTTATGTAATCGGCCATATTGAACACGAGAAAATTTTCTTGGGGTGGTCAACCATATTGGAAGTGGAAGAATTGGTAGGAGTAGACGATCAGGTAGGGAGAAAGTGGATTGATAGGGGCTGATCGATCAGATAGTGGGGGGGGGGGGGTCGATAGGGAGCAACTCTGTCCACGGTCGGTATGGCAGGACGATAGCCCCCCTCCGCCCCCCAAGACAACATGTGTCAAAATAGTATATCTACTCATCTCCTACATCATTCTTTCTTTGTCTTTTTTATTGTTTCTCATTCGTTATTTTCCTCTTATCTGGCCTCTGCCTTGCCTTACATCACCTGCTCTGTCCTATTTCTTTTCATGCTGTCTTCATCCTTATTCTTTCTGAAGTATTTCTTCATATTCTTCCTCTTTAGTCGCTCTCAGCGTTCATCTCTCGGCTCTTGATGCCCCACTTGACACATGTAGCTATCTTCATCGTCGTGCACTTGATTCTCTGCCCCAGGCCTCGCGTTGCCCACTGTTATATTATACAAATACCCACTGTGATTTGGCCATTCGTGGTTAAATGTCTTTTTGCTCTCTTTGGCGCTTTCCGTTATCTACTTCCAGCGCTCCATCTTTAACCTTTTTACTCCAGTGCCGTCCTTCAGCTTGCCCGAAAATCTCGTACGGTGAAGTGACCTGCCTTTGGAAACGCCAACACATCTGGAAGCAGCAGTTGTTCACGGGACATATCACCCAACATTCCTATCCAGCGACACTCACTCAACCAATGATACACCACGATCCTCTCGGGATTAAGGGTTGATCGTGGATACGAGAGAGAGAGAGAGAGGGAGAGAGGGAGAGCAGGAGAGCGGGAGAGAGGGAGAGAGAGAGGGGGGGGCTCATATTTCACGCTTATTTTTCTCTCAACATCAACGAACAAAGAAACATGCTGTTTTTGACATTTTACTGTCATTTGCCCAACCTAGTATTCGTCTACCTGGAAATATTGCTTGCTTTTGGCATATACACGTTACTCACATAGCGCTTGGTACACCCGGAATTGAATATAAATATGAAATACACTCAACTTCTTTACTAATAAAACGCAAACTTTCTCTTGTTCGACATAGCAGTTATGCCCAAAAAATATATCTAATGTTGCAACTAGAAAGGTATAGGACCATTAATGTAGAAGTAAATTGTTGATTTTCCTGATGAATATGTAAATAAATAATGTTTAAAATCAGGTAACTGATTATTCATATTTATTTATGCAAATATAAGTTTTTTATTAGTTTGGATGTTGGGGGCTTTATTGTATATGCTCAGTGTTTACAAGTAAATAAGGTAAGTAAATAAATTGGTATTATGTGCACCGTCCCTACGCCTATGAAAAGGGAAGTAGAGAGACCAAACAATCACAGTTATCGGTACTGGGCGGCTGTGAATTGAAGCCGGGAAACAGTACCTTAAACGTAACAGGAAATGGCGAGAAGGTCCGCGAAGACAACTGTTTGACAACATCACGAATTCTGAGAACCCCACAACAAACCGAAGTCTAAAACGCATCGAATAAATGCACGCACAGAATCAGGTCATGATGTCGTCATTTTTTCGTTAAGAAGGGGCAAACCTCTATCAATATATAACAGGGTACTTTTAGCCACGGCGCACAGTCAAATTATCAATATACGAGTTTGCACCACGGTTCGCGACGGTCTCGATCTCCCTGCGCGTAAGATTTAACGAGTAAGATTCTATCATATTGTGTAAGTATTCTTAATCGAGTTAGAAAAATTAATAAAACTCAACCTCCAAAATTCGCCCAATATTATTAGTAAATTACCCTCATCCCAGGGGAGTGTCGCATAGACACGCTTGATCCGAAACTATAAATTTTTTGATTTTAAAACTATAATTAAAAATCGGTAAATACAAGATCATTCGTGACATAAATTCGACAGTCGCGGATATTCCGCGACATTATCAAGAAAATTGAGGTATCAAAGGTATTAATAGTTTTTTCATTATATTAATAATGTTTTCATTCTACGGATACTATGTATAAATTATATATATGTATGTATAATTGCGAAATTGAGTAAAAAAAATTTTGTATATTCTTTTTTAAATATTACAAATATAAATAAACATTTTACAAATGTTTTTTTGCACTAGGAGGTGCATGTGGTAGATTCCATGGTACCGGATAGTAGATTATTCAACACCAAACACCAACGTAGCATAATAAATACCATTATTTATTTAATATAAATTTGGGCAAGATGGACACACGTCCGATAGCTTTCGCGCTCTCTCCGTTTCTCTTTTTTCATCAACAACTTTTCTCTATTTTTGTTGTCGGGGAGTTTGCAGGGGCAAACCCTCCATTACAGGAATCCAACAATATAATATAATTAGACGTGAATGGTATTATGTGGTATTCAATTAATATATTTATCATTACTTTTATAGAACTTTATTCAGAATTGCCTATACATAACTATTATTTAAAAGGTAAATAGGTGTCTTTCAGTTTTTTATATCATTTTTATCTGGAAATAAATAAGAAGAAATAAAATGCGCTTACACGCATAAGGGTGACATCTGTACTAACATACATATATTAACTATATAATGTTTAGATTCACTTCTGAAAATAAAATTTGTTTATTATAAATTTCCTTAATACTCGATTTTTGTTGAGGTTGATCTATAAACCAAACGTGACTAATAACTTTTGGAAAAGGTAAAATGTACCCTTTATATTTATTCCATTCAACCAGGTTTGATGTGAATCATAAATTCACTCCGCTTTCAATTGCACTAGATATTATGTAAGCTCAAAACGTGATTTGGTGCAATAACTGTAGTTTGTTTATTTTATTCCCATAAGGTAAAAGTAAGCAAAGCGGCAAAAATTCCGATCAATCGACGTTGTTCAGAAACCCACGTGGCGACATGATGGACGAGGGTATTGAAATTGTAAAAAAAAAGAGAAGGGAAAAGGTCGTTTGGCTGTACTCTAACTTTAAATCTATTCGAATCCGCAATATCGTACAAATGTGAAAGCGATAACGGGATTTTGCAGTCTCGTTTTTCGCTTAACAGAGAATCCAAGGGTAGCCATTCGGTCGCTCATCCTCTCACAGCCCTCCGTTATGGTTTCTGTATCGATTATTTCCTCTCTCGAGGAGGCAAGTAGCCCTTGGGACTGTGAGATATGAGCTCACGGTCCGCGCATATACCGCTCGTAAAATTCCTATTTTACAGTTCCGAAAAAACGGCTTTGTAAAATGAGAAATAGGGAATTTGGCGGATTTAAAAGCAATATAAACCATTTAAAGATCAAATAGAAGAACTGGTACAATAATTATCTCTCTCGTCAAAGCATATTTTGTTAAATTAGAAATTAAATACATCGCTTAATCAATTGGAAATAAATAAAGATTTATATGTGAATATCTAACGAGTGATGCCTGTGTATGCGCGTCTGTTATTGCAACCAAACTGAGCATAGTACTGAATCTATATCTGTAGAAAAACGCATTTGTAATTATATGTGCAAATGTTAAGCTTGTTGTGAGAAGATGTGTGTAAATAATTAAAGTAAAATTGCGCAAAATAATACAAATTTTTACGTAGTAAAATGGTGTTGTTTAGAAATGGTTTTTCAAGAAGTCTCGTATGTACACAAAACTATTGAAACTATTTGGTAATAAAGGAAAGTCGAGATTTATAATTCATCGTTTTATTTCTTAACAAATCGTTACGTCGCACCTCTGAGTTCTCCATGAAATTCTGTATCAAAACATAATATTTAAAACTCTTTCTAATACTAAACTTATGCCTATGTGCATAAGGACCCATTAATTCGTTCCAAGACTTTTGAAGGGGGGCAAGGAGGAGCTAGAATAAGACTGTGGAGGCGCCAAGCGGCAGTGATCGGTAGAACCTGGTTCATCGACTCTACGATCGACATGCGTGCCATTCACTAACTACTGGGTACTATATTTACTTATTAACTAACGAGTCCATGATGGATTATGAAATTTATAATCATTTATGGTGTAGTACATATTGATACATACATACATACATACATGTTGCATTGTTCATAAAAACTGATGAAATATAATATTACGGAATTTAATATAAGTTATTGTCAGTACAAGGAAATGAAAAAAAGGGTGTTAGCTTTAAAAACTGAGAAAATGTCCTTCATGAAGAAACTTTTGCTTCTGAGTTGTTTCGTATGCCTTGGTATGCTTTATATGCCTAATGCATTTGTACTGTATTGCTACATAGCCACAATATGTCTCCGGGTAAAAGTCATGAGCATATGACATAGTGACTCGGATAGCGAACAAAATAAGGAAATATTCACAAACAAGCGAAACTGTACAAATCCCTGAAAATATATTAAAATATTACGCAATTCTAAGTTCTTCTTGCTAAGATTGTATTGCCCCAAATCAGCGTCCTCTTATCGTTCTTCTAGCCGTTCGTTTCAAATCAGTGTCTACTTTTCTGTCTGGTCACACATTAACTGCCACGCTAGCTTTACTTGAATTCTTTTGCGTCGCATTCTCTCGGCGACAGGAAAATCGTGCGTGCTGTGCACGCCGGTGCGACACAAGTACAATTAAAGAAAAAAGGGACCAGTAGGTATTGTGGAACGCCATCTCTGTGAGTCTTATCAGACATTCGCGATACAATGTTATATATTTCGAATAAAAATTTCGCAAAAATAAAAACTGTTTTGTGTTTGAACAATTCGGGAAGCAACTGATGTTAGGAAGACATACGAAACAACTCAGATACAAAAGTTTCTTCTTGAAGGATATTTTTTCAACTTTTAAAGCTAACACCCCCCTTTTGCATCTCCTTATACTGGCAATAACTTATATTAGGTTTTGCTTGTTTCTATGTAGAATGCAGCTAAATATATAGATATGTATTACACTGAGCATGATTATAATTTTGTGCGTAGTTTATAAATTGCGCGCATGTCGATCATAGAATCGATAAACCAGGTTCAGCCGGTCCCTCTCGCTTTGCACCTTCACAGTCGTATTCCAGCTTCTCCTTGCTCCCCTTCAGGGGACGTGGAACAAATTAATGGGTCCGTGTGTATCTGGCAATATAAATAGCAGAACATTAAAATAATATATGAAAATCTGCTTTGATCTTTTACTTAATACATCAGTTGTATATACTTGCATATTATATTTCATAATTCATTATAACATTAATCTATTGTATATAAATAGTAGAATTCAGATAACTATTAGTTATTAATTTATATCACTGTCAAGATGAAAACATCAACTTATATCTTGAAATTACAACGAATTTTAGAAAACATCATGAAATTATAAAACAAAAGCGCAAAGTGACGGAAGTCAAAGACTATAAACTTTTACTCTTGCTATAAATAAAATCTTCTCCTTGCCTCTCTTTAAGGATCGCGGAACAAATTAATGGGCCCGTGTGTACTTGCCCTTCCTTTTTGCACGGTGGATGGGTTATTTCTATCTCAGGTAAATATCGCGACTTAAAATCCTTACACACCACATACCTAATCACTTGATATAATCGTGTTTTCAAACTAGCGACAAAAAAAATGTTTCCATGACGAAATGTTAAATTAGGGTAAAATTTTTCAAATTTTCGATGTTTGACGGTAAGTCTCAGTTGAATGTATTACTTTGTAAAACAATATTATAGATTCGGGACTTTTCTAAAACATAAATAGACAGGTCAATGGTCAGAACAATCGCCCGGCAAGCATAAAGTCCTGGTTTCAAGTCCCAATCCAGCAACCCAACGGCCCAAATTTTTCCACGGAGTCTACATTTGGTGTCAAAAATGGGATAGAAACAGAATGCGATTCTTATTACGCCATCTTCGAAAGATTATATTACGATCAAGAAAAAATCAACAGACGATGTTGGTCACAAGTCATAGAAGGTGTCCAATGACACAAAGACGACGTAAAGCGTGGATCTGAAAAATTACGTGAAGAGAACTACGGTACTTCCACGCAGGAGACTTAGATTCGAATCCTGCACATAACCGCTGGTTTTTCCATGCGATATGTATAATGTAACTTTGGTGGCTTCCTGGAAGAAACGGGTGCGGTCATTCGCGAGGCACCGTCTTCAGTTCAATAGGTCCGCGAAGGACGGTGTGGTGGGATTTTTAGTGGGTAAGAATCCCACACAACCCTGTCCTTGAGCCCGCCCGGGTGAGGTCCAGATATATTGCCTGTCGCAGACCGGTGCACCCCGACTGGCAACTGCAGTGCAACATGGACAGGATGCCTTTTAAAGGTTTTCCCTACTTTAAAAAAAAAGGTCTAGTGGTTCGGAATTCATCTTAAAATAGTAGATTCTAGGTCAATTGATCTTAGCAGTCGGTGTTGAGAATAAATTAAGAAAAAAAAAACTACGTGAAGCTGGAGCGCTCAGTGACATTCACAGCATAAAGTGAAGAACGAAGATGTAAAAACATTCGAGGGCAAATATCGTCGGATGGCTAAGTGTGGGATAGGAGGGACTCCTCGATAACATAAACAGACGTTTGTGGGAGGATTTAATCGGAGGGTTTAGGTAGCTCAATGGTCAGAGTAGTCGCTCGGCAAGCAACGTCCCGGGTTCGAGTTCTGATCCAGTTCCTCAACGGCCCAAATTTTTTCACGGCGCTTATACATCGAACAAACGGTACAATTACGATTGAATGCTTCTATTACAATTTTTCAAACATACTTTCTTTGACGCTGAATTTTTCGGCACGGATTTTCATGACGCTGGCTTTCAACAGTGGCTGTCTCGAAAATCTGGTGAATTTTTGACATTAGAGTTACTGAAGCGTTCAACGTTACCGGCTTGTCATTTTATAAATGTATGGCATTTTCTCAGCATTTTGCTGTTCATATAATAGGAAGCGCCACGCCACTTATAAATAATTTGAACCATGAGTAATCTTACATTTAGTAGCAATATATTTATAGAACAACGTTGAAGATATATATGTACAATAAGTGTAATGCTAATTATAGTCATGAATGATTAGATATGTAGTTATGTGAAGAACATGTATAAATAACCGAAGAAAAATTACAGAAAATGATTGGGATATTTATATCTGTAACATGTGATGTAAAATTTGTCTGAAACCTGCAACGGGTCCATGATGAATTCTGGATTCAGAATAACAAAATGCAAATTTCCATTACTTGCCCTTGTGCCGCAGCAGTCGTTGAAGGTAATACTTTATTACCTGGATATATCTCATTACACAATTTTTTCAAATTTCACGTGTATTTTTTTCCTATCCGCTTAAACATCTGTGGTCATAATAAAATATACTCTCGTTCGATAAAATATTATCGTGCTAAACTATAACTGTAATGTCTTAAATTGTCAAAGAATATCTTTTTTAGTATATTCGAATAGCGAAGTGATTAATTTGATAACTATTATGGTATTGTAATAGGCTTTGGCGGTTCAACATTTTTTATCCGAGAATCTTTTTTTGGTCAAAAATTTAAAAACATCACTGTAATGAATATTTCGGTTATGGAAATGTGGATTATTGTTCAACTTTGCAACTTCGACATAAATTTTTAGGTGCGTTTCTTTACATAATTTTCTGAATATGTACGATTTCAATTACAGATACACTTCTTCTAAATGTAGTTCCATTACACTGATCAGCTTTATTGAAATCGGTGAGACCCGATCGAGGGTCCCTTTTCTCGTACAAAAAGATTCGCAATCAATCGATGCTCGCTGCGCACCCGACATAAGACCTTCGTGAAAGCCGCCGTTTGCTCTACTGAATTCAAGGGATAATCAAATAATCGAGCAGACTGGTAAAGAGACAGGGCATTCTCGGGGGCTCAATTTAAATTTATGAGGTGTTCATCAGCCGCGGCTTGTTCGTTCGCGCTTTGTTAACAAAGCAGACGTTCCCCCTTTAAATCGCGGCAGAAGGAATTCCTTTCGAAAATCTTTTGGCCATTTTCCAATAATCAATGAAATTGTATATATTATCGCTCATAAGTATCAGGACATCCATTGACCTCATACAGAACACGATGATTCAATTAAATTAATATAACTTTTGTTATTTTTATATGGCATCATGCTAGAAAAGATATATACCGGCGTTTCTTCTTGAAGTGTTATATACAATTATCTCACGAACTTTTTTTTTTTAATCATTTTCGGCACCAACTGCTAAGGTCATTTAGTCTAGGACCTATCGCTTACGGTGGTTTTTAAATTACCAGGGCTACAGTATATATGTCACATGGAAAACCCAGAGGTGATAGGCCGGGTTCAAACCCGGGTCTCCCGCGTGGAAGTTTGAGCTTCTGTCCATTACACCACTGTAGCTCTCCTGAACTATTTTTAAGACAAACGAATGTTTTAGCAAAAAACTATGTTTCATGTGCAACATCTTATGGTGATCCGAAATCTTATTTAACTGTGCGTGCATCTGATATTTCATGGTGTCTTGTTCTTTTTAAATGAAACTATATATTTTTATTTGGATAGATCGATATCTCTATTTCAATATTATCATATTATTTATATGTAGATAATGTTTTGTTTCATAAAAAGAAACAGATCATTTATGTAATAGTAGGTGTAACAGTATTTAATTAATTAAATATGTATGTAACGCACATAAAAATCAAATTTGCAATAGATTATTTAAAAAATCTATGAATCTACATAAAAGACGAGTCTCATCTACGGAATTATTTACGGTATACATAAAATCTAACAATATTATGCAAATTGCGAAATTGCTTAATGAAGGCATCAAAATTTAAAGATTTATTATTATATATGATATATAATTACTTTGTTTTATTGTACTGTATAACGTACAAGTTCGAAAAGGATATAGGAGATAACAATATTTTAAATACTTTCATAATTTTTTAATTATTTTTCAGAATTACTTAATTCTCCTGAAATTTATACAAAACACATTCTATTCCTCGTTCGATCGTTTGCTCAGAAGTTATTTCTTGATTACAATATCTTCGAATTAAAGTTCTTGTGGAAGTATTGCAAAATGGAGCTATTTTGTGATTACCTTTATACTACAATTTATAAGATTTGTAGCACCGTTCGGTACCTTGTTTCAGTTTCGCAACTGAAGACAGCCCCGAATCACCTTTCTTTCATTTTTTTGTGTTTTTTAACGTACATTGTAACCTTTTTGTAAAGGGACTATCATTGGCACAATATTAATTTATTTGGATTGTAAATATAACTCATCTACCACATTTTGAATCATATAAATCTAGGAAATTTATATCCAGAATTCGCAACCTCTTAAAGATTTATGCCGTAATCACCCAAATTTACATCAAATATACATAAATAGAAGTACAAGTGTTCTAGACGGAACATCACTTTGTAATACGTACTTCATTAAAGTCCATGCAATATTTAAAGTTAGAAGAAGCAAGCAAGCTGAAACAATTCTGGAACTCGATCTTTGGGATAGCGTTTAGCTCTCTCAGAGATACGCTTTTAATCTCGTCTATGTTTTCAAACAACGGCCTTTCAAAGTGCTCTTTATTTTTAGGAACAAAAAAAAGTCACACGGAGCCATACCTGACAAATATGGAGGCTGAGGTATTATTATAGTGATGTTTTCTTTCACTTTTTCCACGTTTCCCTCGGTTGTTGATATAATAGGACTTCCAGGACGCTCATTATTTTCAATATCTTCACGGCTTTCTTGGAAATGCTTATACCACTCGCAAACTCTGTTTTTCTCATAGCAGAACCACCAAAAACTATATTTAACATTTTTAAAACATTGCTGCATTTTATTTCATATTTAATGCAATGATGTTTAATGCTGATTCTCTGATTCATTTTTTAAAGAATTTTTTTTATTCACTGATAATAGTAATTTTTAGTAGATCATAGTACCAAAACACGTGTAACCTTCTTGACAGTTGACAACGGACTAAATATTCGATATGGTTAACAATATTGTTCACCGTAAGAGAAAAATAAGAGTGTATATTTCTCTCTATTGCATATCCAAGATCAACCCTTAACCCGGCGAAGATTATGGTGTATTGTTGGTTGAGTGAGTGTCGCTGGATAGCAATGTTGAGTGATCTGTTCCCTAAGGAACTGCTGCTTTTAGATATGGTGGCGGTCCTAAAGGGAGATCACCTCGTACGAGGTTTTAGAACTCTAATAGGATGGTATCAGAGGATCCGCAATCAAGGATCAAAAATTAAACACTCGCAACAAAACACACGTGTATATTTACAAACTGTATAACAAGAGTGGTTATGTACGAATCACTTAGTGTAACGGAACATGAATTTATTGTACTACGATTGTACTACGAACATGAACATGATTTATATTGTACTACGATGTCGTTTGATACAAGTTTCTGAAATGATTTTCAGTTACCTCTAGTTGGGGCATCGCCTATTAAAGTGTACTCGTGTAGTGTTCTAAGAGAAGTCTCTTTCCTTGAAGGCATGTTGGCTATTCACTTAGCATAGAAATGCCAGTTTGGCGGGATGGTGTCGCAAAGGTAGAACTGACGATCCCGTCGAGGGTTTTTTCGTGGTTTGATTAATTTTTATCTGAGCAAGTATTCATTCACCAGATGTTTTACGGTTACCAGTTGGTTGCCTAGTTGCTTTACACTCCTGCTAATTGTATGAGCTGTCTGTTCCCGCTAGGCGGTATTTATACTGTGAATTTTCACTCATACAGTACAAAACTTAGAAACAAAATATCATCGTTTTTTTTCATGTTTATAATACCGTTCACGTGTCTTTGAAAAGCAAAACCGTAGTACGTAGATAGTTTTTTTTTATCCAAATATTCGTCAGTGTACCTTTTCCACCGAGTTTATGCGTTTTCTGACATAGTAACTGCTATCTCTTCTCCAGCTCTGTTAGAGTTAATGTATGAAATAATTTGCGGTCTTCATTTTAAGACTACCAATTACATTATACGTTCTTTTTTTGCATTTCAAAATCGAGTGCCAATTCACATCTAAAATATTTGCTACGAGCTGCAGAGCCCTGATATCCCTCGACACACGCGTGACGCTCATAGGCTGTAATTTCCTCGATTTTTCGAAATTCATTATGAAATTATGAGGTCATCTTCTCGGATAGTTGTACTAACATCTTATACAAGAAAAAAAAATGCAACTTTCGAACCGTCTATATGTATCTTCCGCCTTAAGTCAAACCTTATCTATTATTGTTTATGGATATTGGCGCTTCATTTAAAAAATTTTTTTTTAATATTTCGTTTTAGGGTCTTATTGACCTATTATCTTAAACAAGATACACTTCGATACCCTGTGTATTTATTGTACATCTGTGGTGCTGAATGTAGTATTGTTGAGGTAATAGATCAACGTTTCGATCAATATATGATATATTGGTTTATTCCAACAGCGAGGTAAAACGAGCAAATCAATTAGAAATTTCTGTAGATTAATCGGGTGAATCTATTACCTCATACATATAATTTACCTGCTAATTGATTCCAGTTATCAATAGATTACACAGAGGATACTTGTGGCGCCAAATGCAGTAATACTTGACTAATGAGATCGTTCATTTGTAAAGGATTTCGTGATCGGATCATTAATCGTTATATCGTATGAAAGTCATTTTAACTGTTGTTCTATAAATTACATATCTCTTAATAGGCTTGTCATTATTACTATAACTTTAGCAGAAAGAGCCGACATAAAATATTTTTTTAATTTATTATTATCCTTTATTTTTATAATTGTATATGTAGTCTTAATAGAATCTTATTAGTATAAGCAGTATAACTTTAAAGTTTTTGTGTAAAATTTGACAGTGAAAGAATACTAGTACTTAAAGAATATGGGAAGTTAAAAGTAAAGCATTTTTAGATTATAGCAAAGACAGATCTAAAAATTACAATGCTAGAAGACATTTTGTGGTAATTGTAACATTTTTGTATCTCTTACGATTAAGTAAAAATTTAAATAAATACATTGTGTCATAAAAATCCAAAGTTAGTCAGTATCTTTTTGTGAATCAGTTTTTTAATCTTTGGGCTGCGTAAAGTGTATATATTAAAATAGTTTTTATGATGCAGAAATATTATATTGCACCGTTATTTATATTGTATATATTACGTGTAGAAAAAACACATTTAACTAGAGGACAGTTTTTAGAAGAGGGAAATATTGAGTAAAAAGGTTTCCATTAACCACGTAAAAACAGAATTCTATCGCGTTAATAGAAACTAGCTACGGTTTTTCCATCGTGTGACGATTTTCCATAGTTGACAATTTTTATATTGTTTCGAGGTAAAGGGAATTTCGGTTTTTTGGATCAAACGTGACTGCCTGGTACTCCGCTGGGATGAGACTCATGATCTCGTATTTCTGGACGAATTTCTGGGAGGATTGAGTGAATTCTTTAACGAAATCGCCATAATTATGTGGTTGATCAATGCGTGGTTCAGGAGCCGTTGCAAAAATTTGGGGGGAAGTGTCAATAGCAGTGAAGTATTCTTTCGCTATAAAGGTTTTTATTAATGATTCTAATATAAAATAAAATCTTTCAATGTTGAGTTTTTGTCCACTGCGAGATTTATGTTTATTTCGATTGCTCATGCAACTCGAGCGCGTCTCGGTCCTTCAGGAAGTGACTTTAGGTAAAGACGAATCGGAAACTTCGTCGGTCTCTTCAATACGCAGTCGAGTGTGCCTTGAATCCTCTGAAACGCTCCGATTATAATGAAAATTACGTGCTAGTTAATTCCATATATTTGCGCGTTCTCCGATACGCCGTCGACTGCGCCTCAGATAATTCGAAAATATCTTGATGTCCATTATTTAATGGAGAGAAACTCGTTTAAATTACGCGTATGACTTAATCTTACTAGTTTACTTTTAAGATCAGGGAGATTCAGAGCTTCACTGGCAGATTTACTGCGTTGCCAACACTTTGAATACGATTAACCGAGAACGTGGCACGTTCAAAAGTACTACTTTTTATATCTAGAGAATCTACCTCCAGATTACCTCTTCTTAATGAAAATTCCATAGTGCGACGTAATCCGTGTGGGGCCTTATCGGACTGGTGTTCAGGCTCGATTTACCAGAGTCCTAGAGTTATTGATGTTAGTCAAATTGCTTGAGGGTTCCAATAAACTCTGCCTTCTTTCCATTACGCTTGGAACTTAAATTGCCTGAGGGTTCCAATAACCTCTGCCCTCTTTCCGTTACGTTTGAAATACCGTTTAGGTTGTAAGCAGGTAATCGTTAGGTACTGATAAGTCATTATTTTTTATTTAATTCTAGATTTACACTTTGTATTCGCGTTTCCGTGATGCTCGTCACAACCGCACAAAATTAGAAACATGATGCACAAACATCATGTAATTATAAAAGTAGACTAAGTGTTTTCCTGCACTAGGTAAGCAATTCATACTTTGAATCTAAAATGTTTTTTTTCTAACATTCGACACAAACAGCATTACTACCCGATTTGGAAATTTTAACAATTAATGCTATTCTCGGTACAGTTATAGAACATTTATATGTAAGTGAAAAGAGTTCCATTATATTGAATAATAAAAGTAATGCTTCTGATCAGTATATCATCGTAAATTAGCTGCAGCAGAGCTAAAATTACAGGGTGTAACAGATTAAATAGAAGGTGCTGTAGACTTCAGCACGTCAAAGTAAGACCTTATTTTGGAGTTATAGCAAATCGAAACTTTGATAAACTGACTGTATTTACATACACAAGAGATGTTTACAATGACT
This sequence comes from Ampulex compressa, assembly GCA_038496175.1. Taxonomy (NCBI): domain Eukaryota; kingdom Metazoa; phylum Arthropoda; class Insecta; order Hymenoptera; family Ampulicidae; genus Ampulex; species Ampulex compressa. The sequence goes on from JBCFXI010000835.1 coordinate 80,632, forward strand.
TACTTGTAACTGAACACAAGCTTGCAGTCGTTTTACAAGCGACTATCTCATTCTTTCCCCATTCCCAGCCGTTGCTCGAATATTCTGCAAAACTTTGTTCAATCCTTTTATGGCGCTTTCCATACTGTAAATAGGTCTTCTATACATAATACATTTTAAAAAACGCCAAAAATAAAAGTTCTAGGAACTTAAGTCGGATAAGCAAGGAGAGCAGGCAATAGAATCACCACGACCTATTCTCTGAAACTTCTATAAAGTCTTGTTATTTGACAGAAGTTTATTAGGGCGCAACGTCTTGCATCGAATATATTATACTATACTGAGCAATCACATACGTTAAGTGCATGTCTGCCATCTCCTCGTTAGTATAAATTGCATTTTTATTTTCTACGCGACGTATTGTAATAACTTTGTGGACTTCTCAAGACATTATGAAATACTGATTGCAGGTGGTAGGTTGTAAGAAGTCTTGTTTGTGAATAATTCGATAGAATTGGCTTAACTATCTCTCTTGATCGAAACAATTATTATGGTAGAAACATCACACGTATAATTTGCTATAACTTCGAAATAACATCATGCAAGACAATAGAATCAAATATACACAGGGTCAATAGTTTATATAACTTTTTCTTCTGCTATTGATGAGCTGACATCCTCCCTACAGTATCTATCATTTATTCTGTTATGCTCTGTACATAGATATTGTATGATTATCCCCTTCTCTCGCCCTTACCCCTTTGATACATAATACTTTTGCAGTCCTGGCACAACCGAGTAGAAAAACACGTTTTGTTAAAAAAATAAGTTAATAACGCAGAATATTTTTAGATATTTGATTGTTTTCGAAAGAAGGAACTATTTTACTTGAAATTATAAGGCATCGTCTTATTTATTGTTCATCTATACTATCGGCGTATCCTAAGAAAACCTACGAGATTACACAGGGAAAAAGAGGGTCTTTCGCTGGACACGCTCATGTCTATCCTTCATGCTCGCCGAGTCCGCACATTTAGGTTGCAAATGTCATAAGTTGCAAAGGAGTAGGATCCCCGTGCGTATGGGGAATGTGCTAAATACCAGAATTTATTGTTTCCGAATATCACAATTCTATCTACTTTTATGTTAATCCTTTGAAAATCATTGCTTACTTTGCACTCAACGTTTTCTTATTTCAGTCGGACTCCACAACTCTCATGAACTGCGTTTATCACAGGATCAAATTAATGTACATGATCGTTCAGCGAATAATGCACTTAGTATTAATTATTTATTAACTTAACTTATTAATAATACACTTCATAATCATGTTTACATGTCGTGTTACCCGCATGGAAGATATATGAACAGCATTTATATCATAGTCTAACAGATTTATATAGAGTGTTTATAATGACTGATGATGACAGTTATAGTCATTCTCAGCAAGAATGTATTTTGTAAATCCATTTTCAGAACAGTGCTTAATGTAAACGATGATAATGTTTTTCAGTCGCACCTATTACAAAAGTAAAAAAAAATTTCATAGAACTAAACAGTTTTATCTCAACTGGTATGTATCCAGTTAGGTCTGTTTAATCAGTATTTTGAATTGAATGTCAATATATATGATAAGATATTACAGCGGTATATAATTGTAGTAAAATAGTTGTTGGTAAGAATATAGTTTATTAAAACGATTAAGGTATATACAAAGATCATTAGAATTATTGATAGCCGGAGAGAGTTGCGATTTAGGATTGAGTTGATTGTCGCATTTCTTGGCAAATGTCTACGTCATACTTCTTAACTGCTTGATGAAATGATCTAACAAATACTTCTCCCAAATCTCGACATCTCTTCTCAATTGCACTCTCGACCGTTCATACCCGACTGCCCTTACAATATCCCAAACAGCGTCTCAGTCTGTTGTGTCACGCATTTCTCATACGCAGCGCACGTCCATCCTCGTGCGTTCGAGGGCGTAGGAAATTCGAAACTCCTATGCGTTGTGTATACACTACGGCACGACGCGGCGTCCGCCTTTAAGGCTGTCGGTTATGACACATTATCTCTACTCCTTGCAAACATGTTCTAAATATCGATAAAAATTCTCGCGTATCACATAACAAAAATGTAATAATCTTTTCTTTTCAAATGAACGTATGTGATTTATGATCGGATGTCTTCATTTCCGTTTGAATTAATAGGAGTGTAAAGTAGAAGCACCTGTCAAATACTATTTGTTGGGATTCATAGTCGCGGTCTCGCGTCTTTTCGATTTATTTTCCGAGATTTAAAGATAAAGAAATTTACGGTTTCGGGTCAAGCGTGTCTACGCGACACTCCCCTGGGATGAGTCAAATTAATTAACACGTTGGGCGAAGTTTTTAAGGGATTCGGTGAATTTGTTTACGAAATCACTGTAAGGTGAGGATATTCGGCAAAGGATTCAGATGCGGAAATACCAGGTTGAAGAGGGTGATCGATACCGATGACACTTTCTTTGTCAATAAAGACTTTTATTGTTTTCTCTAATTTATTATAAAAATTCTTAATCTTTGAGTTCCGTCCACCGGGTATTTTACATTTAAATTGTTTACACATCAAACCGATCGATCGCTTGGGGTCCGCCGATCGCAAAATTAATGCGTCTTAAGGCTTTCCGAAAACGATTTAAATCGGGACGAATCGGGATCCTCGACGATTTTCCAGTAGGCAAATGAATGCGTTTTAGATCTTCCGTCTAAGCCCCGATAAAAAAAAAATCGAAGATGCGGGTTAGAATTTCAGATAGTCCGGAACTTTCGATCGCAAATTTAATACGCGTCAGATCGCCGAGGATGTCTTAAAATTCTTAATCCCTGGGATTCTTCAGTACACCGATACGCAAATTTAATGCGCCTCAGAACGTTCACGAGAATCTTAAGCTTCGGTGTCCCTACGATATTCCCAAACTATCGATACACAAAATGAATGCGCTTCAAATGTTTTAGAAATATCTTGAGCTTCAGTATCCCAATAGAGAGAGCTCGAAAGGGAATTTTAGTGTTAAGTTAATTCTTACTTATGTTTGGATCAGGAAGATCGAGAGAAACTCTCAGAACTAACGTCTGGTCGAGTCGAAATTTTACTAGTAATAAGCCCACGCGTCCTGAAGGTTTCTTGTATATATATTGTTGAAAAACTATCGCTTCCTAGTAGAAAAATGCAAAGTATGACGAGGTCCTGCACGTGCATCTGTGGCATGTGCGTTAGGTTTTTCTATCTGAGGGTCCTAGAGTCCTAGGCGTTGACAATGAATAGATAGATGCCTTTGAGGACTTCAGGAGCCTCTTGTCGTCTTCTGCTATTAAGATGCAATTTTGTGGGTCTAGACTTTTGGGCGCTTGGTTTCCCTAACTTTTGTTTATTGGGATTTCTAAAGATCTTTGAGTTTCTCCCTCTAACTATTGCCGACCTAATATTTAGGTCACTGGCATGCCGATGTGAGATTTCGCTCTGGTTTGTTTCTCGATTTCTCTTTTCCATAAGCGTAGGGTCGGCGTACGTAATAAACTATACCAACTTTCGACGCTTTCCGCAGAGACTTGTTAATATATGGGAAAAATTTTCAAGTATATGTTTTTTCTCCTTTATTTCAACATGGCAACTGTTAATATACGATATAATTCCGCTTATAATTCCTTTATTATATTTATTATTATATAATAATTTTTATTTATTATTATATAATTCCTTTTAGATGATTGTGAATTATATTGTAATTTATTAGTTTATTGTTTTTAATATATTCTGAAGATGGTCACGTACCAATATGGTTGAAACGTAAAAGTGTTACTCATTATACCATACTACCCACCCTGCTCGGTAATAGATCGCGATTTTTTCAAGAGTTAAACATTTATTCTTTCGATAGCGAATTTTACATAGCCGATATCCCCTCCTGGAAAATTTTATTCTGCTATAGCTTGTTTAGCTGGGTCATTTTTGACAGGTCTGAAAGTGCAGCTGGAGAGATTGCCACCGGGTGTAAGGAAATTTATCGGGTCTCGATATTGCCGCTTCTAAGACCGTTCGACAAAGGCTGGCAGGGGATGACGGCTCTTTGCGCCTGGGTTTAAAATGTCACCGGTAGTCGCGCCACGTTATTAACTCGTTTAAAGTCCTAATATTAAGAGTTGACTTCTGACATCTGGCAAGAAAGGAAATATGGCAAGGTCTAGGTATTACAGATATTAAAGGCACAAAATGCTTGGTCTCAGTTTCATAAACCATCATGAGAACATTAGATGCTTCAATTATAGTCATATGAATTATTTTTTGTAATTTGGCTTCAATTATTTCCACGTTGCGATTAATGATTATGGTCTATTACAGCATATTCTTCGTAATAGACAACGTTTAATTTTTTATTTGATCAATAATCAAAAAGCCACTTATATGAAAATACTAACGTTTCGGCTGGGATGTAAGCTATTATAAAAGTTTTTGTTTAATCTACAATTATTATAAAGTTATGTACATTATTATTAAAATTGCTATATATTATGACAAAGTAAGAATTTGCTTTGAAGTCCATAGGTATATATATGTGTGTGTACACTACAAAGGTGCCCAGTGTACATTTATGTAATTTATCTGTCATTTTGAGCCAAATTGTGACATTTATTAATAAACGCATCGTTGGTTAATTAGTTTGTATCTATTTGCACGGTGATAACTGTAAAGTTGCGATATAAGCCGTGGATGTGTTACTTTATTTTAGTGATGAGCAGAATAAAAACAGTTATTCAAAACAAATGACACAATTGAGCAACGAATGCTATTAATTAAAGCGTTAACATTTTAAAGCATGGGTATTATAAAAATTCAATTTCATTCAGCTATAACTAAACTGCGAATGTTTTGTTACAGCAATCTGTTACACACTGTATTGGTATCATCTAAGAATGTTTACGAATAAATTAGTAGCCTCTTAAATACTTATGTTAGAATTAAAGTTATCGCCCCGTTAATACTTAGGTTGCCACGCGAGTTTCTAAGAAAATCTCCGACGACCAACGCGCGTCGCTATACCGCACGCACTTATAAGATTAAAGCTTGACTCGATGTAACTGTATATATATATATATATATATTGGGCTCGTTACATATTTTCATAAACAAAGTTAAACATGTATATGTTATGTGATTCAACATATACGATAAGCATGTATATGTGACTTGAAAATTACTAAGAATTAATCTCCGTTCCTCCCTTCATATGTATGTTACGGTAAACGTGATTAATTCGGCGATTATGCAAAATTGCCGCTTATTCTCGCAAATTGTGAACTGGTTTCTGGTATACAAGTATGAAAATCTTCCTTGTTTTGTTCCTAACTGATAAAACTCTTTATTTTGAACTTCTCGTAATTTCACTGTGTCACCAATTTTATCAAAAAGAAATTTAAGATTTGAAAATTTCAACAGTTTCTTTACCTGTATTGTAAACCTTCTTTAGGATTCATTCTATATTTTCTTATCTGATCTTGCTTGCTTAAAATGTATGTCTGGATTAAAAAGACCAAAGTTTCATCTTCTTTCAGAGTCTCAAATTTAACTTCAGATGTTTGGAAGCAATCTCAACTATCTTGATTTGAGTCTGGAGTTCTTCTTCGGTTCTAAGATGTTCGATAAAGTCATTTGGGAAAGAAAACGTTGTTAAGAGTACTTTTATAGGCATCGCAAATATTGCTTTATGAGTACAGTTGATGCCTTCGTGAAATATCCCATTTTTCATCAGTTGCAGAAAACGTAACCTCTTGCATTATTTATCCATTAGATTGTTTTTAAACCAAGAACTTAGCATATTTTTTATACCCTGGTTTGCACGCTTGACCAAAGCTAACTAAAACTTAAAACTGGAAGTGTTTCTATAAACGGGAAAGATACATTTTTCAATATTGCCGACTTTCATTAGGTCGTATCTTTTAAGTCTTTGACAATCTTCCAGTTTTTTCGCACTAGTTTTGTTTCTACTCGTAGTCACATTTTGTTAATAGCCCATCATATATTTCTTTTGTCAGAAAACCACTGTTTGCTTTCTTAGTGCTCATAATATTAACTAATTTGGAGTGAAAACGGTCAAGCATACCAGCCATCATTCAATATTTTATAACACACGAGAGGGTAGCGAAAAAACTTCTAGCTGGCACGAAATTGGAAATACTACTGTAAGAGTCGGCACTAGTAGAGCGAAATCGTGGACAGAATCCGATCACGGCACTTGCACGTTCGGCGCTTGCCAAAGGGACCGCGTAAGAAAAAAAGAGGCCATCCGATATCGACAAAGACCGTCAATAATGAATAGTAACGGACTTTTATCACATTGGCTATTACGAGTTGGGAATTATATAAACTCGCCGGTTAATCCCATAAATATTAAAAAATTCGTTACGTTTACAAAACTTAGTGGTGATTATAATATAATCAAATTGAAAAAAAACAATACTCAATTTATTTTATATATCTACATTTTGTTTATTCAAATCTCCCAAGTACCAAAATTTCTAAAAAATATTCTTTCTTTCTTCTTCTTCGTAATCTTTTTATGCAAGCATTTCGACTACGGCAATCTTTTTTCTGGAAAACTTTTAAAGGTACAATATTTCCGGTATGAGTACAATATTTTTTTCTCTGAATTTCGTTTAATCTTTCGCACTTTTTGGATGTATGTTTCATCAATCTTTTCTAAATACTAATTAATTAAAATTACCATCATTACTGCCTTCGGACATTATCAATAATATCGGGTACACCGGTATGAAGTGAGCGTTAAGATACAAATGTGTCGATAGGGAACATTTGTCGTGAACGAGCCTTAATTTTTTTTTGTTTGGTTGGTATGACATCTGTCAAACATAATTAATATACCTCAAGTCATTTAACAATCAACATCATATTTTTTCATCCTGTTGAAAATGTCGAATTTTTTACCAGAAAGTAATGATTTGCGGAAAGCATTCTTTTGGTTTTCATTTGAAGAAAAGTGCTGCAGAATCGCATGGAATGCTTGTCGAGGCATATGGGGATCATGCTCTATCAGAAGCAAAATGCAAAAGATGGTTTCAACGGTTCAGAGGTAATGATTTTGATGTGAGAAATGAAGAACGTGGAAGACCACCAAAAAAGTTTGAAGACGCCGAATTGTAAGCAATATTGGATGAAGATGATAGACTCAAAGAGTCAAAAGCAAATGGCAGCAATGTTAAATGTTGCTCAACAAACAATTTCTCACCGTTTAAAAGCAATGGGAAAGGTCCAAAAGTGTGAAAAATGGGTGCCACATGAATCGAATGAAAGACAGATGGAAAAGCGAAAAAATACTTGTGGAATTTTGCTTCAAAGACACGAAAGAAAATCGGTTTAGCATTGAATTGTTACTGGCAATGAAAAATGGATTTATTTTAAGAATCCTAAGCGGAAAAAATCATGGGTTAATCCGAGACAATCATCAATATCGACTGCAAAACCAGATCGATTCGGCAAGAAGGCAATGCTCTGTGTTTGGTGGGATCAGAAAGGTGTGCTGTATCATGAGCTTCTAAAACCTGGTGAAACTGTTAATACTAATCGCTACAGACAACACATGATCAATTTGAACCATGCATTGATCGAAAAACGACCAGAATGGGCCAGAAGACACGGCAAAGTGATTTTCTTACACGACAATGCACCTGCACACAAAGCAAAACCGGTTCAGGATACAATCAAAGCACTTGGCTGGGAGTTGCTACACCACCCGCCGTATTCACCAGACTTGGCTCCTTCCGACTACCATTTGTTTTCATCGATGAGACACGCATTGGCTGAGCAACACTTTGATTCTTACGAAGAAGTCGAAAATTGGGTGTCCGATGGTTTGCTTCAAAAGACAAACATTTCTATTGGCGTGGTATTCACACATTGCCAGAAAGGTGGTCAAAACGTGTAGAAAGCAATGGTCGATACTTTGAATACAATTTTTTTACTTTTCCATTCAAAATTGGTGTTTCATTTTCACAAAAAAAAAGCTTACTTCATACCGGTACACCTGATAAATATCTCAATTTAAGTGTAAATAGACTTAAACCACTTTCAAAATAAACGGCTCATATATAATAACCGGGAATTAAACATAATTACGAGATAAATTACACTTACCGTAACATTTAGAAACGGGTGGAAATCCGATCTTATATTTTTAAACTTGTGCCTTTTCTAGATAATAATCTATTTAACGTATAGTAAATATATTCGAAAGGCGAGGAGGTATTCGTTAAACACTAAGAAAATTGATGTAAAATAAAATATACCGTAGTTTAATATCACCTATCATATAACTTTATTTGCGTATGTTGTAATATGAATTTCTCCACATCATATACTAGTATAACATGAAATTTGTATTACATGTTTTATATGGCGTTAACATTTTAATATGAATACTTTATCATATATTTCATTTCATACCATCGTATATTTGTGGGACAAAATCCTCATAAACTGCAAGAAATCCAGCGTTATATTGTTAACCTTTTTTAATTTACAAACAGTAATCTATATAACATACGGTAAACAAATCAACACATCCCAAAAGTGGGATGCAGTACACATTGAATGTAGTAAAATATGGGATACGAACAAAAAATTTGCACAAACAATTCTTTCATATTTTTATATATGGGGATATTGCAGACATCTTAAAATTTGGAAATAAATTCAGTGTGTCTAATTTGTGAAATTTTAAAGATGTACCATATTTGGATATAATTACACAATTAGAATTCAATATTAATGTGATCCCTGAAGATATTAGAATGCAAACCAGAGAGATTATTATCAATATTTTAATAAACCACGTTAATAATAATATTCCACATATCAGGAATATCGAAAAAAAGCTTGAGAAAATATCAAATGTTTTCCGGGTGAGAACAATGACAAAATTATTATAACTAAAGTTAATAAAGGAAATGTAACTGTTGTGTTAGATAAGAAAGAGTATTATGAAAGGAGATGCCTGAAGCTATCGGACAATGATATGTATTCAGTATTGCAGAAAGATCTGTAAAAAAATTATGTAACGACCTTCTTATAATAGTCAAATGGAAAAAGTATCAATATATCGGCTTAAATATTTTCAATTGAATCCAACCGATCAAATCTATGCTCTACCTAAAATACACAAAATAGACGTTCTTTTCAGATTAACAATTTCTAGTATAAATACTTTAATCTCTAATTTTGCAAGAAATATACAGGTCTTGCCATAAAGAAAGCCGTGATTTTCTTTTCTACGACTGTAAAAAATAATTCATGTTTAAAGAACTACTTAAACTTCATATTTGTACCGCAAAACCATAAATCATGTTTTTTTGACGAAGTCGTATTATTCTTCATTGCACCGTAAGAGTTAGTAATTGATAATATCAGTAACGGATGGGTTGACATATTCAGAGATACAAAAATTACTAAGGAAGAATTAATACAGGCGATAATCTTGCTACTTCATTACACGGTGTTCACTTTTAGAAATACTATTTAAAATCAAAACTTTGGTAGTTCCATGGGCTCACCAACTTCATTTATCCTGGCTAAATTAGTTCTGACATATCTAAAGAATTCTGATTGGAATACACTATACATGCACATCCACGCATTACATTTCGGATACGTTGATGATTTTGTTCTAACCTTAAATCCATCATGTTTAGATCAGGTTTTTAATGAATTCAACAGTAAACGCAACAGATTGCAATTTAATGTAGAGGAAGAAGTAAAGTAAATAAAGAAAGTAAATTCTATTGCTATTCTTAATTTGAAACTGGTTAAAAGTACAAGTAACAAAAATTCTACGAATTTATATTATAAAGAGACATCTTTCAAAATGCTTAGTTACGATTGGGCACACCATCTCAGCCAAAAAGAAGGTATTATCTTAGGACTGGTAGAGAAGAAATTTTCTCACTCTCTGACAAACAATTTTATAAAATAAATCTACAATTAATCAAACATATTATTTGCAAATAATTTCCTGTACTTTCCCACCCTAGTGTTGATGAGGAATCGCGTAAAATTATATTATAATAGTAAAGAATTCAGCAGTTATTGATATGACGGTGATGGATGATCTCAATCCTATAACGTACTATGTTTTGATATTTATACCATTAATAGGTTACAAAAGTATCTGTTCAATTTTGAATTCGCTTTCAAATTATTCAATACATTAGACAACATTATGAAAACACGCAAATTGATTGCGCGAGTTAAAAAAATACATAAATTGGACAAACGAACACAAAAGAACAGTTATAAACAAGAGGACGAGCAAATTAGCAGTTATCACCGTACATAGTGTAGACCACAAACACGTAATAGATTTCCATAACATACAAATTTTCGACTCTAAGACAACTTACAAGCGAAGGTTAACAAGCGAGATGTTCCATATTAAAACCATTCAGAACACATTAATTTACTGTTTGCAATATAATGTTTGAATATTCATGGTTAATAACCTATACCTAATTTCAGGATCCAATACTATGCTTATAAACACACAACCTAACGATCTCGACCTTGTCCTGACGGCCCAGTGGAAGGACATAATCATGTAACCGTTATTGCTCACTGCATAATAGTTTATTTCAATTGTATTCTTTGATATCGATATTTTGTTTAATTCAATACGTAAAGGGGTATGTAGTGAGCAAGGTGAGCTACCTACTATTATTATATTATAAATTGTAAATACAAGACGTAGGTTAACACTCTTATCCCGATTACGTTGACTCTAGAACATTCTAGGAACGATTATCTTACAAAAGTATACGTAGAGATCAATCTCTCTAATCCAATTTAACATATTAGGAGTATAAAATAAGCAAAGTGAATCTTCTTCTATACACTAATTATTTATTAATAAAAAAAAGAGTGCACGTAGCGTAAATTCCGTATGTGTTTAGACACCTATGGCATCAAAGTCCCTTGAGCATTGTTGTTACTCTAATACAACATTCCTTCACAGGACTGTAAGGATATTGCAGAAATATAAATTTTCAGTTGCTTCTGTCCACATCTTTTTTCTTCGTATTGTAGGTAGAAACACGGATTTCTCGCATTATTTCGTTGTTTCATATTGCTATGAGCTCCAAAATGTTGTTTATATTTTTGTAATTTGATAAGGACCTCGCATAGCAGGTTGAAACGTGATATTCTTCATTGAGAGTTCTCCCAATCCGATGAAGATATACATTTTTTCGCTGATTACGCAAGAAGAGGGACATAATACAATACTCAATAGAAATCTGTAAAATGTAATAAAATGATATTAGTCGATATAAAGTGAACACATACATCTGCAACTGCTTGTATCAGTAGTATTCTACATAATTGATTTTACTGATTAACGTATCAAGATAGTTATGAATATCAATGTAAAAAATATTAGATAATAACACATTAGTCAAGTGTTTTGTAATCCAGATTATTAATAACTTAAGAGAAAAATTAAATTCATAGGATATGTAATGCAATTATCTTGCTTTAGTGCTATTTTCATTTACTCGCATTGATTGTTTTGGTATTCCATTATTTACAATACTTATTTACTAATTTATAATCGATATAGGAAAGTACTTTCTTTTAATAATATATTACGTCTCGTACACCGTCGTTTGTCTGTACATCCTTTTCTGAGTTGCATTTATTTTTTAATACGCATTGCATATTTTATTGTATTTTTAATTATCTACATTTTATGATCGAATCTTATTTTATAAACACGGGTTATTATTTTATTTGTAAAGATTTTGTGAACTCAAAATATATTCATGCTTTGTGATTTTTACTATAGTTTTTGCGTACCTTTGTATGTTTATTATTTGGTTTTCGCAGCAATTCAATGGTCCCATTTTCATTCAATATTTCACGCTACACACATTTGCCTAAAATACTTAACATGTAGTAAATCCCTATTATCCGCCAGTTTCCCAATTGCTCTGCAAAGCTACTAATTTCATAACATTTTTCACTTCGCATTCGACATATATTTTTAAAATATTTCGTAAATGTTGTCATGTGCTTTGTATATACTTCATTCGGCTTTTTGTCATTTAATCTTCCCAGCTTCATTTTACTTTACGTTCCAGATCCGTTTGCGTAAAATCGTTTTGAGAAGATCGATTATTAATTAGTTTCTAATAGCTTTGCGGAACTAGGGTTTATTCTCAACTTAAGAAAACTACTCTTAGTCATTTTTGAAAAATAATTAAACCAGCACGTGGCTATCAGCATTTAAAATTCGAATGCAACCGTCAAAAATACGAAAGAAAATAATGATGAACGCATCCCGAGGGATTAAAGCCTGCGTAGAACAACCGAGAATCTTGGGGCATCTTTGATAAATGCCTCACCGCTCGTCGTCACGACCCTCCTGACATTTGCACGGGTTTACCTCCGGCCAAATGCAATTTATGTTCACCCGGAGGGCAACAAAAAAGAGGAAGGACGTTGCCTTGATTGTGCACTGTGCAAGGCAGTCGCCAATATCGAGATATTATAACCGATGTCCTTTGAGCTGCTTAAGTTCAAGCTATCAAAGAAGTATGAAAAATTCTTATCTTTCTGAACTCGATTGTACTTCATTTACGTACACCACGCACTGGTAAATTGATCGCAGTTTCACATGTGTAAATTGTGCTCAACCTTCTTTCAAAATATTGTATATCTGCTCTGCTAGTTTTATTATATTCGGTTTTTTATATATAACGTAATTGTAATATGTATGATAATGCTCTTTTTTCAAAATAAGTTTGTATTATAGAAAATGAGGGTACTAGAAAAGAATATACCTGTTTTACCAAATCTTATCACATTTTTAAAAATGGATTAATTTTAGTAGCATAAGTATCTAGGTGGTATAAAGAAAACTTACGAGCTGCAGAATTATCATATATATTGGAAATGACTTTTCTTTTAAACCAAGTGCTTGTGTTGACATATATATTTTGATGATTCCAGGTAGATTATTTTGTAGTCAAGTTCATACAGCATTTTTTATCAACTTCTGCAATGCAGAACAGAGACAACAGTTATCAGAAGACAACGATTTTAATAAATATTTGTTTTGTGTTCTTTCAAACGTTCGTCAAGTCCTCGGATCGTTATACCGTGGGGGAAATTTTAATCGCGAGATGCAATAGGAAGTCAATTGGAAATGTTTACAATGTGTATCTTTTTTACAGCGCCTTACGAAAAATTTAATAATACTGCTGAAGGGTTGTAATATTGACTTTCGTCAGGAAGCGAGGCTTAATTAATAGAAGATCGATTGCAAGAGTACAAAGAGGAGTTTTCGTAAGAGGAAATGCATTATAATAAAATATAAAGAATATAAATTATTCGATTATATCGTTAAACACATCGATAAAGGATATATTATAAATACGATATGATACAATATAAATTTTCCATAAGTGCTGTAGTAAATACGCTGATAGTAGGTAAAAATTCAGAGAATTGAGCATAAGTACTTTTTGAGGAAACATACAGCGAAATATTGATGTCACGTTTTAATCGAAACAGTTTAAGGGCTTTTGAAATATAAGTAAAGAGCACGCGACATAAATTTCAACAGAACTTATACCATAGGAAGATTTTTAAAGAAATATTGAAGAATATAGAATTAGAATCATAATATATGCAAAATTCTAATTTGTGGTATCCAGAATGTTAATGCATCAAGTAGCGAGTCTGTTTTGTAATAATTTTCCCAAAAATGGGCCACTGCTTATTGCAGTTTTAATTGCTTTTGACATAAATTCTATTTTTTGTACATTGAATATTTTTACTAATATAAATGTCAATTATAAAATTTTTTATTGATGTTTTTAACTAAATAACGCATTGCTACAAAGATATCCTTGTTACTGTTACTATTATCGTCAGAGTTGCATGTTGCATTTATCTTGCATTAACAAAATTTCAGTCTGTAGATAATAATTTTCTTAACTATGCTCAGAAGGTAATTATTATTGTAAAGGAAGCCATATGTAAGGTGACTAAAAGAAAATATGAAATGATGAATTCAATTCATGTTTGTTAACAATGTTTCTTCCAGTCAACTAATAATGTATTTATATCCCGTTATGCTTTGGCATAGGCTTCGCGCTCTATTCAGATGTTCCCCAACAAATTTTAATCACAGTAATGATCAAATGCATACTTCGGACAGCTCTTGAGTATTTGTAAGACAAATTGGTGTCATGGAGTAGAAATTGAAGCTTGTCTCGAAGATAAAATTTAAACAATATGAGATTTCTTTATCGTTGAAGAAAGTAAATCTTCATGTCAATGGGAAATTTTTGATCAACGTTATAATAAAGATCCAGTAGGTATCGAAAGAATAAATAATTTCTCACTGAATGGATATTAATTCATGAATGATAATAATGATAAAATCCATTTTGATTAATTCCTATTTTTGATTATATTAGATGGCTAGAATAAAAATTAATATACTTATCGGGATAGGTTGGATTTATCTATCAATTTGTCAATATCGCTTCATTACTACATATTATCAGACATTTAGAAAACTAATCATAGCAATTTTTTATCGGAAATCGATATCTTGGCCATCATCGCCAATTGTCTGCCTCTCTCTTTATTCTCACTTTTAAATTGACTATATCTAACAATTAGTAACCTGCTTTTTAATTCATTCCAATTATACTTTCACGTACAAAGCCGATAAATAAACGGTCGATGTATCGATGAAATATTGAAGAATGAAGAATTCATTGCTTTAAAAGCACTTTCGTACCAGACACACATATGCAACACAAAACGTTCCTACCTTATCAAAATTCAACAGCTCATGAAGAAGCGTTTTTAATACCATATATAAATAGAGGATTTTGTACAAAATAGAAACTCTATGTTGGTGTATTTTGGTTCAAGGAAGTTTCAGCAATGGAAGACATTCCCTTTTTTTTAATGATATAAGAAACTATACTTCTGACACCGATTTACATTATTCTTCTTACGGATCAATGTAAATAATTCCAAGTAATTTTAACTAAAGCGGATGGAAATTAAATCGGGACGGGTATCATGGCCGGTCAAAGTTATCCGGAAAGCAAGGGCGGGATGATTCAAAGAATCTCTCGAGATTTGGGAAGTTGCGAAATCGACAATACGCCCGGCGACGTCCCATTATTCCTGAGTAGCGCGGAGAAGGGGCCAGGCGGTGAAACTCTAAATTGCAGATTGGAAATTCTCCGTAGCGATCGCGGCAACGGTAACTTCTCAGAAAAGCGTGGTTCTCACCCCACGACGACGTCGATGCCTCCTCGACGATAGCGGTACTCGGTATGAGGACGCGGACCTGCCGTCTCGCTTATACATACAATCGCAACTTTGGCAATAAATCCTTGTCACCCCGAGTAACTTCCGCAATCGGCATCGAACCCTTCACGTCTACCGGGAGGTTATTTATCTACGTGCCCTGCAACTTGCTGCCGACGGGTATCAGCACGGGATACAAATCCCAGTACCTCCTCCATCTCTGATTAACGTTCCGCATAACGAGCAACATTAAAAGGACCTAGGGAACTAGTTAATAAAAGTGCAAGTAACGTTAGTAAACGTTATTGGTATAATTTATCATGTGAACATTTTGTTGCTAATAATAATAATAATGTAAAAAATGTGGTAAATAACATGAGTAAAATCTATTAATTTTACTGGTAGGTTATAAAGTTGTGAGTATAACTTCGACTTTTGCTTAATATTTTGTTTAACCGCAATCTGTGCATAACATTAAAAACGCCTCGGGAATTATAATAATGAACAAAATAACGAGTTTTCATAGATTATGATTACAAAAATTGTCCTTGTTTAAAAGTTCTGAAAAAAAATCATTTTTTTGTTAAACAGAGAATGTAATAAAGGTTTTATTTATATTTATAAAGCTTGCAGATTTAGTAACTATTCACTTTACTAATTAGAACATAACTTACAAGGAGAGGCTCAGGTATCAACTTCACTAATTTCAATGAAACAGGATACGATAATAGATTTATGTCTATAATATGCGTAACCGTAGAAGTCGGCTTATTTCTAAAATATACTGTTAGCAGGACCGTCGCTATAGGAAAGCGAGTATCGCCGGGGTTGTACTCTTTCGTCGAAATATTAAAAACGATAAAATAAAACGTATATACAGATATATTGATGTATCCTACATTCGCATTTCTGGATTCTTTAGTTGTTTATGGCTTAATTTATTCATTTATGGAATAATAATATAATTATGAACATTCTTTATTGATTTGAACTTAACAAAGTAGTAAGCTTATTAACTGAATTCCCCCAAAACAGAATTCTGCCTACGTGTCTAGTTGTCGTTTATATTTTTTCTACCATTTTCTTTACAAGCGATCAGATTGTTTACTATTTTCTTTTAAAATGTATTGTTAGAGGTACCGATTGTTCTTCTGACATATCTACTTCTACACTGAATCATTAATTTGTTCCCTGATTTGTGAAGGGGAGCAAGGAGAAGCTGGAATATGGCCGCGAAGGTATCAAGCGGCAGGGACAAGCTGGAGTTAATTTATCGACTTTACGATCGATATATGCGTGATTTACAAACTGCGCAAAAACTTATGGTTATACATATTGAAATATTTAGTTGCATTGTTCATAGAAACAGGGGAATATAGTATTGCAGAACCCAATATAAATTATTGCCAACATAAGGAGATGCAAGAGGAAGGTGTCCTTAAAAATTGAAAAAATGTCCTTTAAGAAGAAAATTTTGCATTCGAGTGAAACTTTGCACCGATAATAATTGTTTTGCGTTTGAACAATTGACGAAGCAATCGATATTACGCTGTCGTACGAAACAACTCAGATGCAAAAGTTTCTTCTTGAAGGACAGTTTTTCAATTTCTAATACCGTCCTATTCCATATCTCCTTATACTGACAATAACTTATATTAGGTTCTATAATATTATGTTCGCCTGTTTCTATGAACATGCAACTACATATATCAATATGTATTACACTGATCATGATTACAAGTTTCTGTGCAGTTCGTAAATCGCACGCATGTCGATCCTAAAGCCAATAAATCAGATCCAATCTGTCCCTGCCACTTGGCACCTCTATGGTCGTATTCCAGCCTCTCCATGCACCCCTGCAGGGGTTGTGGAACAAATTAATGATTCAGACTGTACATAGGTACTTTATATGTGTATATTATTGAAAAAAAGAGGACAAAGAGAAAAATAAAATAAATCTATTTTATTACTCAGATACAGAAATTAATAATGAAGAATACCGGGAAATGAACTATCATAAATTTCATTGTTTTTTTTATGAAAAAATATATAACCGTTAGTTTATCTGTTTCGTAATGTAATTGTTAAAGGTACTTCCTTATTGTCATGAATACGTAACTTGCAAATTCCATAAATTCTGTATATTTTTCTCTAATACAAATTAGTTGCTTCTAATTCTTAGGTTTAACGTTAAGGAAATATAACAATACAAGATGTAGCTAAATATTTATTTCCAGTGCTTTGATTAAAAATATAATATTTCAAAGTAAAAATTACTTAGTGCCCTGATATTAAGATTATTTGCCGTATATTGCACCTTACCATTTCAATGTATCAGTAATATAGACTGCTAAAATGATTTATCTTTATATAGCTTACAACAACTTTGAAATAATGTATCGTATTTGCATACATTTATGTAGCTATTGATTTATAGCTTATTGTAAAAGTTTTCTCAAAATCAATGAGCAAACTGCCGTTAAAAAATTGTTGAGAAAATATTTTATATCGTGACCCGTAGTGGCACAATATGGAATGCTAGTTATTTTGTTATCTGACTATTATATTAAGCATATGCGCATTTATATTTTTTCTATAATATTATAAGATTACAGGCAAGTTGAAATTCAGTGATATCTAAAAAGTTAAAATTTAGCTACGATTTAATTAAGAGAAAATTGATGATTCTTGTATATAAGAATAGACAGAAAGTGTTAGTTTTAATATATTGCATGACACTAATTAATATACTATTGTCCACGATTTCACGATTTAGAGTTTGTGATAACCTCAGATAATCGCGATGACAACTTCGCGTCTCCCTTACCATTTATTCCATATCGATTCGCGTTATGAACTCTTGGGCGAATAATTTGTTTTCGAAAATAAGTTTTGAGGAGCACTTATGCTTTTTTGTTGGTCATCTCATATTTCTAGAATAAGTCGCGGTATTGTTTACTTTATAAAATTACATTATCATAAATAAAACATCGTTTAAAGGCATCAATATTTTTTTTCAATAAACTATTATTATTAGTGTTATTTCTATAAGACGTCTATTTATATTGCTTCTTTATCGTAATAACAGAGGTATTTAATTTTCATTTGACATTTACGGTAGACGCGATTTTTGATATTTAAATATCGTATATTGTATTACAATAATCAAGAAATTCTATAAAATACACCTTAAAAAAAAATATTATAGCTTATCACTTCAAATTTGTTACTTCTGCGTGCAGTAAAAGCACTGAAATGCATTTTAAACTTTTAGAATATTACAACTTTTATAGCTGACTTTGATTGGGTTGAATGCTAGCAATTTCTATTTACTAAAGTAGGAAGATAGGAATAATAAAGCATACATACAATTTTAACATCTATATTATTGATTTCTTCTATTCTTCAGTAGCGTTTTAACAGCAAATTATTCCGCAGCAATACATTAAAATTGCGCTTAAGTACATTAAAGGCAGGTAAATTAAAAGGTAAAGACTCGCTAGAAGGCAGTTCGTTATTATATACATTAGGGCAACTACACATAATTGCGGAAAATATACCGCATATATATATATTCTTTATCATTTTAAACATTTACATAAATGTTTACATAAATAAACATATTATACAGTATTCTATAAGCAATACAAATATTAAATTGCGGGGATTTTTTTTAACCAGCGATTAAATTGGAAATTTCACGATCATATCCGCGAAAAATCGTACTTATATTGAATATAGTGTATTCTTCGAAAAGACCTAGTTATTGTAGGTGATTAAAAAAGTATAGATGGGGCTGGTATTCACGGAAAGTCGACAACCGTGTAAAATGAACAGGAAAGTTCAATCGTCAAAGTAAGTATAGGCATGCCGATTCCGCCCTTTTTGCATGTTTGTTGTGATTTGCATCGTACGTTGATGGCTTTACGACGCAATGCAATAGCGACATTGTCGCTTTATATTATTTAACTATTACTGCACTTTGGCGCTCATATTATGATCCTATTCTCTAACCGCACGTCTCTATTATTGCTATCTTTACGCTTTCCTCTAATATCTGACTTGCCTGTGACATCTGCTATGCTACCTTGACATCTGTTCATATTACTGTGGTGTCAGATGGCACTCTACTTAGACTAACCTGTGACTATACCTCTCTCCCTGTATCTGCAACTCCGTGTTTCTTTACTTCGTACAGAAATACCATTTCATCCGTTTATACGTACAGCACTACGTTCACATGCATTCTTTGAAACTATGCATTACTTTAATTTTGGGTACACATTTTGTCCCAATTGTCCCTCTTTCAGTGTTTTGTATTCTAAACATTCATTTACTGATTGTTTACACTATATTCCGCAAAATATTTATTATTTTTATTGGCATATTTGACTATTCCTTTGTGCCAAATAGTATAAGAATCTTTGGCATACTAGATAATATAGCAATAATGCTCATCGTGGAACATAATAATTGTAATTATAACATGCGCTAAATAGTTGGTAGAATATAATACTATATTATTAAAGAATAGCTTAATTTATAATGTTGACTGATATACTTCGTGGCATAAACTCAACGTTATATGTCAGAAGAAAAAAATAGGAAATTAATTTTTCTTATTGAAATACATATCCACATCATAGGAGCTCAAAGAAAAATGTTTGTACAATTATTTTTGTATGTGTTATATGAAAAAAATGTTGACAGAAGAAATTGTTTGTAACATTGATAGCTCAAGGAAACAGAATAATTTTTGTTTGTTTATTTTCTTCTGCGATGTTTAGTATAACATCTTGTTATTGAAGTATTTCAAGTTGAAAAAATAATTCACTTAAATTATGTTATTATCAAAGTAATTAGATTTACGCAATTTTCTGCCTGAATCTTGAAATCTGCCTGTATCGATAAATCGAATCACTGCTTTAAATGTAAATATTTCTTTATAACAGTAGATTTGTCTTGACACGTGGGATCCGGATTAATTTCTCAAGGGTAATATGCCAAGCTCCACACGTAATCGACCTTAAACCACGAGAGACACTGTCATAAACCCTACTTTCGCCTCGGTGCATCGTGCACAGCGTGGCAGAAAGATGTGCGATTAAAAAAAACATTCTTAGATTAACAGAAGTATATTTACAGATATTTCGTCGCAAAAACACGTGGAGTCAATCAAAAATATAACGGCTTAATTAGTTTTTCCAACCGTCTGTAACCGTTCTTTTTTTTTCATAAGAATTTTCCCTATAAAACACCAGGAAATACTGATAGGCGGTTACAAATTATTCTAATTTATTTTATGTTGTAGAGAAATTTCGAAATGATTTTATTGTGCGTTCTCAACTAGAATATTGGAATATAACGAAAAGAAAACGAGTGGGGCTTAGTATAGGACTTAAACAGAGCACAATTCTTTTGTAATATAACTTAGTTTACTATTTGAATTAATTTAAAATAAATAAATAAATAGTCATAAATAATACATAAATAAACAAATAATATTAAAATAAATAATATAAACGTTAGAAATAAATGACAGAAAAAGAGTATATAAGAAATCAGGAATATCGAATGAAAGTTACAGAGTTTAAACGGTGACTCGGGGCAGTCTTCGGTTGCGAAATCGGAAGAGAGAACCGAATGGTGCTACATATTATTTTGTAGATTTGTAGCTCACAGAATTGTGACCCCTTACGTACGCAGGTTACAACGAAGACATGCTTCTATCGGTCGTAGAGGATCTTGTCACTCTCCTGTATACAAAAAATATTTCGCTCGCTCATTTGCTTGCCGATCCGCTACGCTTCTTATTTCCTCATTAACGTTTCAATAGTTGCTATCCGAGCGATGCCGGCTTTTGGTGGACGGTTTGGTAGAAAATCTTTTGCAGATCTGCGCTTTTATTTCTTTACTAAACCTCTGTTTAACATTGTTAGATTATTGGGTTATTAATTAACTTATGGTGTGGGGCGGACTCAAGAAATCACTCTGCTCGAAGTAAAAACAATAACAAATATATTTTACGTATGCGTACACCGTATCGTC
>JBCFXI010000836.1:0-101944 GCA_038496175.1 Ampulex compressa
ATTGTTAGGTTATTCTGGGCCCGTCGAACGTTCTCGCGCGTTCTCTGGCTGTTTCCTTTCTTTTTTCGCTTGGTCTCTTTCCTCCTTCGATAAGCATAGGGCCGGTGTACGTCACACACGACTACTATGGTAAAATTATCATCCACAACCAAATAGAAAATATTATGCGTTTCCTTTATCTAAAACGTTACAAAGACGAATGTGTATATACCATTTAGTAGTCAACAGTTACTAACAAAAAGGGCACACATTGCTTTACATTTTAATAAATGGAAATGAACAGAAAGCATGATGCCTAATTGTGACACGAGAAAAAGAACAGAAAGTTTAGGGATGTTATAAAGTCTTAACCATAAAAAAGTTTGTACTTAGTTCTGAGAAATCTAAATGTATGGTAGTATCATCTATTTGCTCGAACTATATACATTGAGGAAAAACGAACTAAAATATCATTTACAGTGACACCGGATAATGTTTAATAACAGATCAGTTTTTAATAACATTCGAGTATACTCGACCGGAATTAAGTATGCGATTAATTAGCCTGACTTTCGTCGAGAAGGTCTGATTAGACGAGATAATCGTACGGGTCCTTAACACGCGACAATATACACAGCTCATACGTGCCTTTAAATAGTGATAATCGAATCAAAAAAGAACGAAGCAATTGAGATAAAGCGACAACGTTCTCTTCTAATTCAAAGTTAATATAAAATGGATAAAACATCAAGCTTTCGTGAGTTGTAAATATGAGAATTTTTCGCATTGTCCATCGAATTGAATGAAGTTATACTAAACAGAGAGTATATCTTCGGCACCCTTCAAAAATTTTACCCATGTTTTCATAAGACACCTCCGAAATCACCTCGAAAATAAAAAGCTCCCCGATGATACAAACATCGACAACAATTTATAATAAGCTCAAAGGCGCCTTAAGTATAAAATGTCTCACAATAACCGTATACACTCAAGCAGAACTAATACACCCGCCATACTTTCCCCTCTCACCATATTTATGGATACACAATTACAGAGAGCAGCTTTCGCACAATAATAACAAATACAGCCGATCGTTGCATTAGTTCGCGACACATTTTCGACCGCTTTTTCCTCGAAGATGCATTGTCTCATCGTTGGAGTATTCCCAACCGCGCCAGCGGCGCGCCTTTCTCAAAGAGAACAAGACAAGGCTCCGACAACTATTTCGGCGCTCTCTATGAGGCGCGAGTCACAAGAAAAAGGGAGAAAAAAAAAGCAGAAAAGAGGGGGAAAAAAAAAGAAATTCGCAGCCCGCCGGAAATCCGTGAAAGTTCTCCTAGGAATCCGGCCGGAAAGGGATTTTCCACGGCTGGAAGGGGAGATCAGAGACTTCATTTTACGGGGAATAGTTAGCAGCCTCCGCCAATTCTCCGCCGCCTCCAGCGCTCCGTCTTATCCGCTTTAACGAGAATCAATCCCCGCAGACTTGGTAGGGGGATGCTGCGATTAATTAATTATCGGTTAAGAGTCAGATGTGGATAGACAGGGCCGACGAAAGGTGGAGAGGGGCGGAGGGAGGGGGGACGGGAAAACGGAGCAGTAACGGTGGACGTAAATTGGAACGATGTTCGTAAAACGTAGTCGCGAGCTGCCTCTGGACATTCCGTGGCTTCGATGGAATTTATTCACGTCCAACGGATCCGCGTCACATTATTCCTTGCTGATATTTGGGGAAAGGAAAATCTCAAGCTGCCGTGCTCGATGTGCGATTTCTTTAGGGAAAATCGATACGAAGGCTGATACTTGTGCTGTTAAAATTGGTAGTTCGGGTAAGTGGTAATATTGTTTACACGGTATTTTAAAAGGAGCGTGAGATGCGAATTGAAACAAGATATTTATGGATCAAATTTGAAGAATATTTATCATTTATGTATATGTTAGTGAATAGCATTTCTTAAAAAAGCAATAATTATAATAGGAGGATGATGTTTGGTAATAGGAATTTATTTGATACGGGGTTCCAAAGAGACGATACTTTAAACGCTCAATTATCCCCGTTTCGTAGAAATAATATGTATGTAAAAACTTTAAATTGATCATAGAGATGAAGAAATTGATTCAAATCTCACTTGCAAATCAGCACGCTCGTCTCCCAAAAAAACATTCCTGTCATTTAAGATCACTTGGTCGAAAATTCTTATACTAACTTCAAAAAAGAAGGCACTATTTCTGCACACTAATTGTAGAACTGGTAGTCATTGTTTGATATAACATAGTCAAGCATTCTATGTACACGCTTAAAAAAGAGAGGATAAATTACAAAGTAAATATACAACTTTGCTGATCAAAATGATCGGTCTGTATTATCTATATAATATAGATAAAAAAGGCCAATAAATTAGATAATCGATAATTGCTATCTAATAATCGTATTATAATATAATAAATTAAATTATCTATATATAATGAATCAATACATTCTCGGTCATACGAGCATCGATATAAATTTTAATATTCTGCACTTTGGTGTGTAGAGCCATGTTCTTTAAATCACAGAGAGCATTGACCAATTTTCTATCGCTTTTTCTCAAACCTCTCTTGTAATAATTAATTTTCATTTAAAAGTAACACCACGCACCAATCGCGTTTCGACTTCTAATTTCCATTAACATCCCGTTAAAATCCATCCCCATACCTCAGGCGCAAATTTCAGACCCACTTCCGCGGTGAATATCCACGACTTTTCCCCGGTAGGAAATTCCCGGCATTCGTCCAAACGTTTTTCCCGATCGACCATATTCGCTGCCAAGGCACCGCCGTTTTGTCACGCCCTGGCCGCGGCGTAACCGACAATTAGCAGCTACAAATAGAGACTAATTATAAGTAATTAGAAGAAAACGCCCCGCAGCCGGAACCCGATTGTTCTTCTAATTAGATATCGGCGCCGCGACGCTGCATTCCTGGGGCCCCAGTCGCCGTATGATTTGGCGATTGCTAATTAATTGCCGCGCTAATTAGGACGGCGTGGATTCGAAGCCCGGCGCGCGGACGGAAATGCCAAAGCCTTAGTTGCATCTGGTCTATGCGCCCCTGATTGCGGTAATATCGAGATTGTGCCCGCGTCGCGACGTTAATTTATACCCATTTCGGGCGGAAATTCACGGGACCAACGGCGCGTACGCCCGCGGTGTTCGCACGTGTCGGCAACGAGCTCTTGTTTGTTCATCCATTTCATTTTCAGCATCGACTGCTACGGTTATTCAGCCTGGAGGCTGCGTTTTAAGGTGGATCTCGAACCACCGACTCTGCGGTACGCGCTTCGCAATAATTAATCTGGAACTGATAAGCGAAATTCTAGGATTGACTGTCCTCCTGTGAGTTTCAGATTACGTTTTTTCATTTACTCCGTTTCAGATATTGGCTGCTACGGTTGTTTCGCATAGCAGCCGCTGATTAACACGAAACCTATCAAAGCGGTCAAAATGACTTCTAAATACGCTTTTTTTTTGAGGATATACGTGGTATACATAAATATATCCAGCAAATGGTTGGTAGGTTTAGTGTTAAGGTGGGTTTTGAAAAAACGATTTTGTTTGTAATACGAGAATCGCAATGATTAATCCTAAACTGATAAACGAAACTCCAGAGTTAACTGTCCTCCTGTGAGTTTCAGATGTTTTTTCATTTACTTCATTTTAGATATCATCTGCTATGGTTATTTAGCATGGGGGCGCTGTTTAACACCGAACCTACCGACCGCTTTCTAGACATATTTATGTACCGCTCTTAAAGAGAAAGAGGACTGAGAAGAAATGTCGACAGATCAATAGAATGATTCACACTCTGCCGTAAAATCTGAGAAAATCTAAGAAAAAGCTCCTCCACGAAGTACAACAATTCTTTTAAAAAACTATTGACCGGTCATTGATCCCCTCCGTAGATTTAGTGTTAAGGTGAATTTTGAAGAACCGATTTTGTAATATGCGCATTGCAATGATTAATCCAAAACTTATAAGTAAAATTCCAAAATTGCTAGTAATATGCGACGATCTTTTTTCATTTACTCCAATTTTAGCATCGACTGTTATAGTTATTTAACATGGAAGCCGCTGTTTAACCTGGATTTAGAACTATCAACTCTATAGTATTTCCATCATAATGATTGATACAAAACTGATAAGTGGAATTCAAGAATTGACTACACTTCTAATTCGAAATTCTGTTTATTCATCTATTCTTTTCAGAAGGATGATTCTGTAATACGCGCATCGCGTGAAAGGTTTCAGTCTGATTCTATAATGTGTTGTTGTATCACTTTAAAAGGCGCTAGGAAGTTATTGTCGAATTTACTATAGTCCTTTTTCCGGGCTATAGAATTTGATGATAGCTAATTAATTGGCGCACTAATTGGGCTAACGTTGGTAGGAACACTCAGTGTATGAACATTGGGACCCAAATGGCAGCGAATGCATCGGTAAATTCAAGGACATTAACGGTGGCATCGCGTAACGAGCATTAATTATTATATTTCTACCTCGGAAATGTCAAACTGTTTATATGGAAAACACTCGAAGTTATCCAAAGCTTTAAGCACAAACGAATATTTGCGGATTATAACTGAAGCGTGAATTAAACTGACTAAAAAATCCCAAAGCGACGGTGCTTTACGCTTCAATTATCAATGCCACTAGAGTTCTTATTTCCATTTTTATAGTTACGTTATCGTAACTATGATAACACTAATATATGCAAATCTCTTTAGTACTCATCGACGTGAGATTATTGAATATTAAAAAACAAATCCAGCTTGGCTATTATTTCCTGCAAAATATTTAATCGAACACAATGAGTGAGACATTTTTAATGCCCTCTTCTTCGAGCACGAGTAGAAACATCGAGATGCTGCGCTGTCGTAAGATACGATAATATCGACGCAAATGTTAAATAAACAAAGTTTTGATCTCAGAAAATATATTGTACACACGTACAAAAGTGTATGGAATTATTAAAAAAAAATTCTGAACATAAATTCACACTGAATCAGAAACGAACCTTGATCGAAAACAATAAAACTTCTCTAGCCTTCGCATGTATCTTGACGAGCGGATAACGCGCAATACATCGTCAATTTTCCTTCTCGAATAACGCCTCGCATACGTGAGGTGCCTACAAAAAATATTAACGCCTGCTTATTCTTCACCCCGGTTGAGAAACATGCGTTATTTTCGTGGCACATTCGTTAAATTAACGTGTTAGAATAAATATAAGTGTGCAACTTTGCTTCCACCGTTCTCATATAGTTGGCTTTAGCAGTAAGTAGTGGTTTTTTTCAGCGCGGGATTCTTACGCTGCACGAAAGATGGCAGAAAATAGTGGCCAACGATGGACAATACTTTGAGTCATAAATGTATAACCAGTTTTTTTGCGATAAAACCTCGAATTTTGGCGTTTCGACGGAAGCAAAATTACTCACCTATTATGTATAATACGACAGCGACGTTTGGCGAGTTTCCACCGTTCAGTGATTTTTATTTATATGAAAGAAGGACTGTTATTTAAGTCGATGAAAACAAATTAACATCTAAGCCCGCTTTATTTGGAGCGTGAAAAAATGTTCCCGTTGCGCCGACCTATAAACCAAACTGACGAATGAACGCGAATGCTGGAGGTCACAGTCGGCGATTTGAATTTTCTGTATTGCCAGATACGTACGTTCGATTGATATTGCGACCAGAGTGCCAATATTTTCGGAATCCATTGTCATCGTGTTTTTAACTCGCGCGGCGTTTAGAAAAATTGGAGAATGGAAAAACTTTGCGAATTAGCCGTAACAAATGCTCGATATAACACGAGCGAAGGATTTTCTGCTTTTTGGATATGAGCGCCCAGGTTGCTTTTATTAGCAAAACGAACTTTTGCAAATATTTGTAATTGGCAAAGAGAACTTTGAAGTAACGTGCTCGATTCATAATCCAATTGTTTATATATGTATTTGTGGTGCGATTTTTCCAGTATGGCTAACCACGAGTACAAATTCGAGCCTCTTGTACATTACAATGTTTTGTAATTACAGTCCTATAATTAAATTTCACTCCTGTTCTGTTTTCAAGCTAACAAAAAATACTTAACCAAAGAGGACTATAAGCTCATATCATCTTTACGCTGTGCGAGGTACTGTAAAGGTATAAATAATTCAGTTGTATTTCACGCGCAGCATCGAAATTTCTATCTCGAAACGTGTCCGTAAATTTACAAATGAAACTCGTGAAAGTGCAAGAAAAGCGGAAAGCCGCATAGTGGTTGGCCAGGAGAATTTTTAATTATTTAGCGGCACAAATTGCATCAAATACCGGTAATTGACCACTGCGCCGACCGACCTCTCCATTAACTCCGACAGCTGACCCACGAATCGAAACCAGGAAAACCATGAAAACCGCGTAAGCATGTACAACTCAACAAGCCTGGTAACGAGTGCGAACATGCATCGAAAGGTAACAACAATCGTTCCGCTTTAAAGCACCTCGATTATTTAAAGCGTATCCCAAATATTTGAAACTCGACAACATTCAAGTTGAGCTGCAGTGCGTGTATTCGTGAAGAAATTACTGGCAAGTATTCCTGCGCGATTAGTGTTATCTGTGCAGTTGAACTTATTTGTTAAATAAAACGATAAAAAATTTACGCCAAATATACTAACGAAGAATCCATTGAAGCCCCTTTTCAGTTTATTGCGTACATATGTAGAAATAAATTGTCTGTACAGTGTTAATAACGCATTATTTCAATTTCACGGTTCCCCTCTCACATATATATACCTTTTTTTCTCATATCAACTTCACATGTTTTCCGCAACGCACCAGTTATTTCCAAATATACTCAGGTTTGCTATAGAACTATATTGATATTAAAGTTCGCAGAATGAATCCCAGTTCTTTATTTCCCTTGGGTACTCCATACATGTTGACGTACGGTATTTTCACGCCCCGTTCGTCAATATTTGAGAAACAAACCTGCCATTAATTCAGTCATGGCAACCATCCCTAATAATCCTCAATATGTTCGTATATTAGTTTGATCAATAAGTTCGCGAAACGCAAACCAAAAAATGAATTTATAAGTGTAAAAATGACTTTAAAAATTAAATACTTTAAACTAAAAAATGTAAGGCTTTAAATAGAAGTTTTAAACTAAAAACTTTAAACTAAAAAGTTGAAATGGAAGTTAAAGCTTCAAACTAAAAAGACTTTAAAAGTTAAAAAACGCTCTAAATGTTGTTAAGAAACTCGTATTCGAATGTGTTTTCGTTATATGCGGCACACATTGTGCACACAGTTTTTTCAAACTCAAAACTTTATTTAAAACATAAAAAAGTATCGAAATTTTGGTCGAGTTTCTTGTCAAACATGAAGTATTAAAATGACGTGAAGTTTTAGTTCTACTGTAGACGAAAAAACGGCGCTCCGCAAACTTATTGAATAACCCAGTCTACCCCTCTCATTATCACGTATTTCAACTGTACTATTGAACGATCCCCTTCTCTCTTTTACTTTAATATACGTAGCATCGCTTTGATTATATTAAGCCTTTGATTTCACGACACGTAGAGATAAAAAGCCTTCGCAATATTCCTTGGGCATATTCCGCCTTCGACCCGGGGAAATTTAATATAGGACTAAACATATTGGCGAGAGCGAGATCCGTGAATCCTCCAGCACATCCCCCCCCCCAGCCAACCCCCCACCACCGAACGGGCTCATCGGAGTGTAATTAATAAAATGGAAATTCCAGAGTGCGGGACAGACGACGTGGAGCCCTGGCAAAAAGTTGGCCAACAATTTAATTAGCGATTGTGAATATATGTCCGGCCCCCGTGGCGTTGCAGGGGATTAATAAAGAGTGATATACCTATAACGAAAAAGCAAATCAAGGTAAGGACGAGGCAGGAATAGACATTTAGCGCGTTTTCGTTTCGCCTTCCATTCTTTTTTCTTCCGCCGACTGCCAGATAATCTCGATCTCTGTTGACACAATCCGAAAGCTCTTCCACTCGATGGTATCTGCATCTTCCCCTTCAGCTCTTAGCAAACATTCGATTTAATGTTACATTTCGTATTTCATCGAACTGCGCACCGAAATGGAGGAGAATCGCGGTGAGGTCTTGCCCCAGTTGATCGAATATTACGATCGAGATGCGGCTTTCGGGATCCCTGCGTGGCAGTACTCGTGCATTCTTGAACACCTTATGAAAGTCAGAGTTCTCGTCCACGGAGGAGGTACCAGGACATTTCTTTTGGAATATTGCGGAGCGAGAGAGAGGTAAAGCCTTAATGCTTTACGAACATCTGCAGCGCCAATATCGCGCATCGGACTTGACTCGTTAACCCTTTATGACCTAAATTTCTTCCAGGTTTCGATATTATATTTACTAATCAGTTTCGACGCTTTTGGAGTTTGGATGTTCTTTTCTTGGTAATTTCAGAAGGGAAAGAGGTATATTTAGTGACAGTTCACTGAGCAGTTATAAAGCAGCTCTTCGATTTTTTATCATTCGTAACTTTTAGGCCGAAGAATCGCCGACCGAATCGATAATAGCCTCGATTCAATGGTAATTCGAAGTTAAAACAAATTATGGAGGATTAAATCGTTTCGCCTGTGCTGTATTCCGTACTCGTATCGAGTACTCTTATTCCCTGATAATCGATCTCGCATTTATGAGACGGTAATAGAAGCACGAAAATGAGTGGAACTCCCGTTGAGCGGCAATTCAATCATTTTCGACGTATCCTTTCGCGAAGCAATCAGCCCTTAACTCCTTCCGCTGGGATCTACTTGAGAAGGTACGATGCAAATTTTACTTATCTCATAGAAACTTGTACTATTATTGCCAAAACGAGCCCCTTACTAGGCAATAACAACGACTATTCCATACATTTACGTGAAATGCCGCTTATTATTATTTCGTATACTTAATTTTGGATAGTTTCGTATCTTTGTTTTATTTTAATATGTAATATTAATATTTAACTTTTAGTATTTCGTATTTTAAATTTACAAGTTGCATTCGTTCCTCTATGTACTCACTGCACGATGTGCGTGTGGTATATTTGAACGACTTCGTAGGTACATATATGCGTGTGGATTCCAGTCAGAAGATGCGTATGGTAAACCGCAAACAATACCACTGGTACCACAGATGTTCGCAGCAGTCGGAAGTGAACTGTTCCCAATCTACTGTCAACGATGGCTAATAGTCGGCCGTAGATCATAACACTTTTGAATCGAGTATAAGTTGCAGGCACTAAAAACTTCAAAATTAAACCCTATAAGTGTATTAAAAGGTTTAGCAAGTATTATATGTATGCAATGTATTCCTGCATTTTTGGCGAAAAATAAGACTAACATTTAACCTCAATATAAAAAATAGCCTTAATCCATTACACGCCAAAGACAAGTGCAAACCAAAAGAATACACTATTCAATTCATGTCCTACAGTAACCTGATTAGAGAAAAATATTTTGATTAAATTTGTAATTCTTACAGCAGCCCGTACAACAGATACAATAATCAAAAGTAAAAGTTCCGCCGCTCAAGTAGAAATAAATAAAGAAAAACAAGCGTCCCGAGAAAGGAACAATGGTAAATAATGGGTTTAATTGCACAGCTGAAATTTATACTCAAGGGAATTAAGAGTAGCAATTGTGAGTCGTTTAAAACATATTTTTATCACAGATTTATATTAAGAGCACGCCTGTGCGCATCTCTCCTATGACAGATAGATACAACGTAACCATACTATGATTGAAAAGCCTGATTAAAATAAAACGCGATTAGAAATCGAAATCATCCAACGTGAATTTTCTGATATAAAGTAAAAATATTTGAATACAATCCTATCTCGTTTTCGCAATTCGTAAGTATAAGTATGAAGTTGTTAATGCAATCCCCATACCCGCCTTTGCTTTTGTAATCAACAACGTCAGGTGAAACTATCTTGAAAACTTTCACACGAGTGTTTCATCCCGGTGAAGTGCGTGCGTATGCTGATTAACCATTAGCGGGGCTAAATACGCCTTCCATAAGGTATACGGGTAGCAGCCGCGTACATTTTGCAGGGAACTTAAGAAGGAGGAACCAAAGTTTTGGATATTCCAGTATAAGCTTCCAGGGAAAATTGATTAAGAATGCGTCCCTAAAGTTTCGTACAATGAGGAGATAAATAAATACGGAGAGTGGCCCACGATGCTCGTGTAAACGATGGAGCTTTGTTAGATTAAATCTTACGACTCACACATGCGTTAAGGTAAAAGGGTTTAACAATGTTTCCATGTATCTCGTGCAAAGGAATTACCTACCGCACCACCGTATGGCATTAATATACACATACAGCGTGCAATTTGATTTGAATAATCTATTTATGACTGAATATCGCAGTAATGTTATAAAACGCCAGGTACGATTAACCTCTACTGCGAAATTCAATTAAAAGGAAAGAATGTTTAAAACACTATTTATAATTGAATATCGCAGTAATGTTATAAAAAATCAGGTACGATTAACCTCTACTGTGAGATTAAATTATAAAGAAAGGAATATCTTTCTCATCCAACCTATTTATTCTTAAGGATGTATCGATTTAAGAAATTCGTTTAACGAAAAGTTGATGAAGCGAAGGCTGTTAATTATCTCGAAGAGTTTAGTGAGAAACTGTACTAATAAGAATTCTGTCCTAAACCACAGAACAAG
Source organism: Ampulex compressa (assembly GCA_038496175.1). Classification (NCBI taxonomy): domain Eukaryota; kingdom Metazoa; phylum Arthropoda; class Insecta; order Hymenoptera; family Ampulicidae; genus Ampulex; species Ampulex compressa. The sequence goes on from JBCFXI010000836.1 coordinate 10,724, forward strand.
CCCTATAAATAATAAATAAAATTAATGAACAAAAAATAGAACATCAATGCAAAACAAAAATCCTTAATTATATCTTTACTCTAAATAGAAAACTATCAAGCTCTACTTACTTTTATAAGGACGGTAATAACATCTACATATTTACAGCAGGGCATTATAAAAACAGGAACTTTGGATCGCATTTAATCGCACATTATATGAATGAAATAATAAGAATCAGAACGAAGGAGAATCTGCGTAGTGGTAGGGGGGCCCGCTTTTTCTTTTGGCGGAATTTCTTAATCAGAAAATTCTTAGGGGCGATAGCAGAGCTATAACGAAGTGGGGAGCAACGTGAGGAGATTTGCTGATGAATCAACCTCATCCGTGGCCATTCGAGGAGACGACAGTCAATTAAACGTGCACTAAATGGACTCTGGTTACTACCTCGTTAATCTACTCCAATCCTAATGGATCTTAAACGCGCCGAAATGTCACCGAATGCTGGGAATCCAACGAGCCACCTGCGGCAAGAATTACGACGGTCTTGATGTTAATATTCGGACTAACTGGGATTGCTCCATGGGATTAAGCATTACAATTCGAAAAAGGATTATTCCGAGGACGACAAAAAGGTGGGCACGAAATGAAATATGGCATCTCTAGTAACCGTTTAAGGATTGTTGAATATACGATGAATTTGGTTAATGCAGAAATGTTGAAATATACGATTGGTAAGTATGATAAATGATAAGTAAACTTTTAATATTAGTTCTCCAAGCTACGATAAAATCATGAACGTTAACCAATGCAGCGCTCGGAACATAGTATGGAATTAAAGTTCCTATCACATTTCTATAACATCAAAATCGAAAGTGAACAGTACATAATATTTTTCTAATTCTATACTGTACACATAATATATTAGACATTTCTGCGATAAATGTATTGATCTTTGTGATAGCACAAGATATGAACTTTGCGTAACTGAATACAGTCAAAAGTATTTCTCGGAAGACAAAAAACCTCGAAAACGCGTGAGACGGAACCAAATGTGTCCGAGATTATTTAAAAAGAAAAAAAGCTCTGCATTAATGTTTAGGTCTTTGCATCGAGCAAACATCAAGATTTTGATAAGATCCAGCCAAAATAAAAGAAGTTCATATTGCACGCCGGTAGCGCCTTTCTCGTTCTTCGGCAATATCTCTCGCCTTTCCCCTTTCCGCCGGAATTCACGGTCCAACAATTTTTCTTCTCCCCCATTGCTCTCACCCTCCGTTCGCAATCTTGCATCTCGACAAACGTTCCTCAAGTAAAATCTCCATCCTGGAAATCCTGGAAAAGGAGCCGCGCGAAGGGCCCCACATTTCGTGATTCTCATTGTATCCGGATTTACGTACTGACCGGCGAAAAATCCCCAGGGATGTCCCTGACATAACGACGAATTGACCATCAAACCTGATTTTCATCGAAACAAACCGTAACACGGCCCTGCCGCCTTCGCTTGAAATATTAACGCTAAACCTATCGAAGTGGTCAAAATGATCGATCAGTCGTTTCTTGGAAAAATGGTTATACTTCGTAAGAGGCCTTCTTTTGATACTTTCCATGCTTTTAGCACAGAATATGAATCATTCTATCGCTCTATTATCATCTGTTCCTAATATCATTTTTCTTTAAGGATATATGTGGTGTACATAAATATGTCCAGAACGTGACTGGTATGTTTAGTGTTAACTGCCAAGGATACTTTACTAATTTTTCCTTTCAACGCCGAAGAAATATTAGCCATATCAGTACCATCCCACGATAACGTGTTACGCGATATTTTATCTAGTTTGACGTACTAATATTAGTTACATTCTATTATTATTCCAACTCTGTTGTAATATCAATTGTATTTAAAGAATGATACGCGTTAATGTTTGAGTGATTCTTTATTGAATTCGGTTACGTGAGTTATGACTATCACGAGGATCGAGAAATTGAATGACATTTTGTAAAAAAAACTCTATTTTATAATAATGGCATGCATTGAATTTGTATTATTTCTTAAATGTCCATCGATCACAAAAATTAAATCGTTGGTAAAATGTAATACGTATATTCATTATAACGAGCAATTGAAACTGGATATGTTTGAGATACCATTCCTTATCCTAAAACTCTTCTTTCGCTGAATCTTTTGTGGATCACCACTGTAGTTTTGAATGCTACAGTATTTCAGCAGTACCGCTGAAAGTTATAGTGTTGCTCATTTATGGCCATCGCGAAGATCAGCGTGTTAAGGACGACTAATCCGATAAAACTCATAACTTAATTTCGCAAAAAATGCAAAGAATTTATAATCACGCAAAGTGATACTTAGGGAATAGGAATATCCACAATTTTCCGCCGATATTTCCCTAAGTACCGTCCCAAAAATCTCCATTCCTTTTCAGAGCACCGTTTAAAGTTCGGCCGAAAACCGAATCCAGTAATTATGGCTGATAAAAAGCGCGGCTTTAACACGCTCGAATATTCGGTAACTGCGCTCCGTGTGATTGGATTTCAAAGTTATAGGTATATCGCGTGGGAAACGTGGATCAATTCAACCGAGCCCCTCGTCGCTGTATTGCAAGACGTTGATATTGCGGATAAACGTGTCCAGGGAAAATTATAGGTTTAGTATAATGGAAACTTAGTAGGATAGAATTATAATTATTTTGGATATCGACATCGTCTACAAGGTTTCGCCTGACGTAAAATACAGGTAACTCAGAAGATAAATTGCACAATCCGTTAATTTGACCTGTTAAAGAAAGACTTGGGATATACTTCTCTTTCACACACGATGAGCATCTGTGCTGTCACATTTTAATCGAGAAAAAAAAGGAATAACGTGGCCTCTACGGTTAATATTACGTCAATTTAGGAAATTAACAAAATAATTACCTAAATTAACGAAGATTGCCGTTAAGCAAAATCACAATATTTCAAGAAAAATTGATCGTGCTTAGAGAAGGTTATAGTATACCCATGCCATTATATGAGCCGTTTATTTTAAAAGTGGCCTAAGTCTATTTGTGAATCATTTTTCACTAACTGTAGTAACGTATACAACATTAAGTTAATTGTCATAAACAACATTTTGCAATTTAGTATATTGAGACGATACGATTATTTTAGACATATAAATTTTCGCAGTTGCTTCACTAATTAAAAACATTACTTTAATAGTGGCCTAAGTTTAAATCATTATTTATAATATCCTAAAATACGGATATATATCCCCGAAGCACCAGGACTTCTTCAAATTCCTCCCGCTTACATAAAGTGTAAATGAACAGTGAATTGTTATGCAATTTATATAGTCAGATTCTGTAAATTGCATACATTGTGTTTCTGAAGTGTAGTAAAGGAATATAAAAGAAATCGAGTATTGATTTTTCAATTTCAAGCTTTTTAAATTATTTGGAATGGACGTGGGCACTTTCAAATTCTATAACAAATCTAGTTGTTAATTTTGAAAGTGGCTTAACTCCATTTGTGGCAAGAAAACATATATTATCCGCTTAATGATTTTTATTATCTTAATAGGAATTGTGAATTTAATTCTTTTGAATATACTTAAGCGGTGTGACACAGTGAAATCCTATACGTATATTTTTGATTTCATTGAAACACAAACACTTAACCTTATTTGTACGATGATTTCTGACATTCTAAATACAAGGTACATTCAGTAACGAGCAACTTTTCAGACACATTTAATCAACTCCCCATCTGGTATTTTGGAGTTAGAATTCAGTCGACAAAAATCAAATGAAATACTTCTAGCCACGAGTTTGTGGCAATAAACTAATGAAGGAAATAATAAACTAACTAATTTATACTATTAAGGGAAAATTATCAAGAAACAAGGTAATGAGAAAGCAAGTAGAGGACAAGGTGCAAAAAAAATGTATAAATGTGCTGAAGTCACTTTCAAAATAAACGGGTCATAGTGCCTTTAAAAAAACATGCGGAGAAACTCTAATTCCAGCAGTTACACCCCAAAAAGAAATATTCAGGGCTAAAGGCGTTTAATCGGTGGACGTGGTTCATAGCCGAACTCCGTTACCGCGTCGACTTGGTCGGCTCAGGTTTAATACCGGTTTAATCATGGCAAAGTCCGAACTTCGTCTTCTGCGGTTTTTGGTTTGCGCATCATACCCCTCGCAGTGGAAGATCGCGCGAACAGCACCGAGAAAACCGCACGGATCCCGAAGGTGAAACTGGACTGTACACGGGCTTAACCTGCATCCCTACGCGGCGGTCACGTTAACTGGCCATCGCGATGAACGTTTGCCAGGGAATCAGCGTATACGGTGAGTACTTTTCGTACGTGCTTCAAACTTTCCCATGCCAGGAGAGCTGGAATAATTCTTGGATCATAGCGTGGAAAAGCGAGGTGAAAATGCGGAATGGATCCGTTCAGGAACAAAGTAAATAGGAACGAGCGTAAAGTAATCCCGCCTATATTCGTACACCACCTGTTTTCTTCCTCCAATTAATTCGTTCGGCTGCTGAATGAATTTACTGCGGACGGTATTAAAATTCGCGCACCTCGCGGAAATTTATAATGAATAAAACCAATGTGCAGATATAAAACTGACATGAAGGGGGGTAGAACAATGTGTGGATTTCTTTGGTGGAAGGGTAGTTGATTCGTTATCAATGTTTGATTTACATTAAATTCGTTTACATACTGTTATATGATATGCGTGTCTTAAATATTTTAGTATTCTTAATCATTTCCCCCTAATATTACAATTCGATTAATTTATTTCTTTAATCTATTTATTGGGCAACACAATGTCGATTTTGTTTGATTGAACTCTAGCTCCAAAAGACCGGATGGAGAATTGGTTAAAGTCTGCGAAAAGCTGGATGATATTGACCGTACCTTGTTTTAGAATGTCAGATAGCAACATCGTAGATTTTTGCTATCTGCTTAACTATTTGAGTCCCAGACGGTATTGAAAAAAAAACTGTCGAAGAATCCCAAACAGCGCAACCGCGCTTTCCCTATATATGTACGAAAATACCCAAGCAGCGCGATAGCGCTTATTATTGCATTATTATAGTACTATTCTACCTATTGTAAAATGTACTATTTACGTTAAAAGAAACTGTGCGATGTACTTGCGTCAGTAAATCTGAGCGCTCGACTTCGACAATCCGTAAAGCACCGTCAGTTGTTCACAATGCTCGAAATTTGCTGGATTTTCTCGACATAAAATCTGAACAGCGCGATCGCGCTGCTTGGGACTCAAACGGTTAAGAATTACAGTGGCAACTACAAAAAAATTGAAATAGATGTTATCGGTTTAATTAATAGGCAGTACAATGACTAGCAGTAAAAAGTAGGAAAAGTAGCTGTTTATATATACACGAGTACAAGTATATTCTAAGGGTCGAAGGACGTAGGAAAAATGTATTACGCAAAACGAATAAGCAGGATATATATTCTACATAAAAACAAGTACTGCAAACTAAATGTCTTATCATAACTTCTACTGCATCTGATTTTTTAGTATACACATTAATTATCATTAAAACTTCTCTATCAACGCACCTATTTTCGTGTATCTAAACAATTATTGTCACGAAACAAGCATCTTCTCCCTACACGCAAAGAAAGTCGAGGCGATTTTCAACATCATGGGGCGCAAGGAGCGAAGAGAAATCGAATGCGAGCGGAGAATTAGAATCGCGATTCCACGCACATATGTTCGTTACTTCAGTCCCCAAGTTTAAGGCTTACGCCCATGGAATCCGATAAGTAGCCAAGGGCGCGACTGCTTTCATTATAACGAAAAGTTGCCCTCGCCGAGAGCATAAACTGCATCTCTGCACGACGGTCACGTTGGAGCCTCGTAAAATACATCTCTCCAACTATCGACGCCTCGCCCTTTTTTTCCCCTCCAGCGATTTAAGAGCCTCCAAGTGCATCGTTCCGTACTTTCTCCCCCCCCCCCCCACTCTTTTTCTGACGCGTTCTTTCCATTATATTTGCACAGCAGCATCCAACCACAGGGACGTACCGATAACAGGATTATCCTCACTTTGATCTCACTTCTCTGCGCAAAATTCGATTTATCCGGCACGTGAGTATATTGGGATCTTTATTACGAAGAGCCTGGCCACCCGGTTCCGACGGTTCGAGCCGTCGGACAGCGAAGCAGGACCAATATTCATTCGCACGTCAGCTCGCACATCCACGCCTTCCATTATCGATCACCATTGAGTCAGAGAACGCGGGAATTGGGGGAAAGTAATATATATCATCCACGTTTTCCTCCTGATGGATGAATGAAGTGCCCCTGAATTCGGCCGTCGGTAGTTGTAATCACTTCTTATCGTTGGAGACTCCTTAGAGGTATTTTGCTTTATAAAAGTTTTATATGTAAAACGATGTTTAAGACTACAAGTATTGCGACAGTGATGTGAATTATTTTACTTGATTAGTATTAATTAACATGCTCTTTGCGCCCAAGATTATTGTAAAGTTATCAAAGAGTGCCGGAAGGGATTAACTTTATTTGAAATAAAATGAAACAAGAGGACTTTATATGGACAAGATTCTTGGAGGAAGCAGTTTTTAAAGGGGTAAAGAATTTTAAGGGAGAAACAATAAATTGATTAAAAATATGCTGGATGCGTTTTTTAAGAAATAAAGCATATAAAATTGTTTGCAAGATATCAATGGATGAGAATGCAGGGTTTAAAATCCTGAATTTATTACCACGTTGGAGTAAACTCAGAAAATTCAAAAATATTGCGGTATAAAAGCATATATTATTCTAATAATTAATAATTGCTATTATTTTAATAAGAATTGTAAATTTAACTCTCTCAGATACATTTAAGTAGTGTAAAACATCGATATCCTATACATATATGTTTAATTTTATTGAAACACAAGCTCTGAAATATCTCAATTTGAATATAAATGAACTTAGATCGCTTTTTAAATAAACGGCCTATATGTATATATAATTACACGCTGCGGCAATAAATAATTTTATTTTATGAGTTTATCTTAAACGGTCAAGCGGTTTATGAGTAATTTGTGTTAATAACAATGCGGCGTTAAATTGGTTAATCGCGCGCACTATCACTTCAATTAATGCTGAGTGTAGCCCTTACACAAATCCACGTACTTTGACACTCGCTGTTCACGGGCCAAACGTACACCACAGAATTCAAAACACGACGGCCCATTGCCGGAAATGAATGACCTTATATCAGCTTTATACGCCACACAAGTTTATTTATACGTTTACCCTACAAACTCAGCGCTGTTTTTCCCGGTATTCGCGATGTTCCAACAATTTGGACAGAAAGGGACATTAACTGGGACTGGTAACGAGCTTTGAGTAAATATAATACGCATCAATCATACGCGGTAAAAACTCGCTTTAGCCACGCCGGTTATGTCTGACTCGCAAAACCCTTTAATCCTATAAGTTCCCTAAGCAATCCCAGGAGACAAAATCCCAGTTTCCAAAACATTAAACCACTCGTTATTTCTATGCTTGTAGGTTTACACTGATTCGTTTCTGTCAAAAATTCTGACTGATAAAACAAATGTTGTTAGAATAAATACGTTAATCATGAAAGAGTGCTGTAGTGATGTGACCCGCGTGTAATGCGAATGTAATACTTAACATGTTACCAACCTTAAATCCTACATCTTGCAATTAGATAATCAATTTTATTCAAACCAAGATTTTCTCTCAAGTGTTCGATAAATGTTCTCATGCAAATTTATAGCTTTCGCAGGATTTGTGTTTTTTTCCTTTACATGCCTATCTCATAAGAAAAAGAACATGTACGAAATACAGTATTGGATGCACAGTGCTCAAACATTATTGCAATACAGATGCTTATGCCACGATCTTAGGAACGATGTCTCGACGCTTGCGAATTCAGTTCGCGCGTATTCTCTCGGCGATTTCGTGAATTCAATGGATAGTTAAAGACATAACCGTACCTGTTATAGCGGAAGTTTGCGGCCAGCACGAACCGATGCTGCAGAGGTGGGCCGCGCCAACTCCTCGTGAGAAACGCTCTGCAAGTCCTGTGTCGAGTGTTGCTCGACATCGTGCTCCTTGCTATCGACGGCTTGCAGCGATAGTACACGTAGAGTAAACAAACTTTTGGCCACTATTCTACTACTGTTCACGAGAAATGTATCTTCGAGGAATATCTTCGATCGTGTGTTTTGAACTACAGCCTAAATATAAGCTGCAATGTCAATTGTTGTTTGTAAGTTGTCGTCGAATTTGTCGTGGCAAATGATACGTTTAACATCGATCCACAATCCTTATAATACATCCGAATCTTAATCAGCGATATTATCAGTGTATCGAATTAATTTCCTTACTTTACTTTAATTTGAGATAAACGAATATTCTTTAATTTACACAATGTACATATGCACAAATATACTTTATTTACTTTAATTTGGGATAAACAAATATGCATAAGCATGTCTAATTTTAAATTTTACTTGATTCTTATATTTAATAAAACTTAATTATTTTCGAGCCACGCACTAATGGGAAAAAATTATTAATTTTCTCGCACACAATGTCGTTCGGTCGACTGAAATTCTAACTCCAAGGAATCAGATGGAGAATTTGGAATTATTAAGCGTGAAAATTAACTCCTCGCTAAGACGAATAAAGTTCACGATTTGTCTTAAAATATGCATGAAGTTTATCCGAAGTTATTATATATATGTAATTTAATATGCAGGATTAACAACTTTCATAAGATGTACGCATATGGTTTTAGGTTTGGAAAAAGAAAATTACGTTTCTGACTGTACCTTGCTTCTGATCAAATAACGTAGAGACTTACATTGCACGTTCCCTGGCTCAAAAACACCGGCACGACCGGCGGATATTTATTTTCCAGCCCGTTCGCCGGAATATTTGAAACAGCCACCCCGAAACGTATAAATTTCGAACTCATGTTATTAGATTAAACCTGTACACGAACGATTTGGCTTGCCATATCCTGTAACATACAACGCCTGTCTTTGCGCGCGGAATAATAACGAATCCGGTGGGTGAAATGCTATTAACAAATGTCCTGTCTGTCGGCGTAAAACCATTTTGCGGAACGTATCCGGAGGATATAAAAAAAAAAAAAGCACGCGCCCAAAAGAATAGAAAATCCCGGGCTCGATTGCAGAATAACGCTCAGACGACCGTGAAACGTGCATCATTTACAAAAGATCAGCCTCCCGGTTGTTAAATTGGCCACAATTGCTGGGAAACAAGCGAACGATTTGGTTCCTAGCGTGCACCACCGAATTGCGGTTCTCCCGTTTAATTGCCCGCGTACGTCGTACTCTTCGTGTATTTACCTTAACAGCTTCACAAACAATAACGTGCCACCGCATTTTCCGTTTATGAGAGAAATCAACTGGTATCCCGCATATTAATCTAAAGTGCCTATAAACGATCGTGATAAAAATTTATCCATCTTTCTGCGGTCTCTTGTGGAGAGTAAAAAACAAATATCATTTTTCACGTGCATTTTGTACTACAACGAAGGACTTCTGGTACGCGTGTAACCGTGGTACGAATACTTCGAGATATGCGTGCTATGCGTATAATACAGTCAGCCGAAATTAATGTTAATAATTATTTGGGATTACTCTTCTCTTCTTCGTTTTAGATATAGGTAAGAGGTAAGAGGTTAATTTTGGAAGAAAGAACAGCAGTGGCAAGCTTGATGAAAATGTACGATTGTACAATCAAAACCCGTGGAAAATAAGTGGGTTTATAACATCTATGAACGCGTGTAAAGAGTAAATTGCGTGTCAGGGCGTTATGTGCTACTTTTAATTATGTCCATAAGTGTATCGATAACAATGAACAACCGGTTAAAACCTTACATTAAACACGATCAATTAAAATTTGTTCATTTAAGTATTAACATAATTTTTCGTTACATCCCCATGATTATGTGTGGCATTTTGTAAATATTATTTTTATGAAATATCAGAAACTTAACTGAATTAGTATCATTTTATTGTAGTCAACGCACATGTTCCGCTACCATTATGCATATGTGAGTTGGTGAACCATTAGAAATCAACGTGTAAATTTTTTTTGTGTATTATTTATAATAAACACGATTCTGTCGTAGTTCATTTTCTTATTCTTTTCTCAGATATCTTCTACTCATGGCTTTCCAAAGTAATACGAGTTCTAACCCACTTTACGCTTACCTAAATTTATATATTTTGTCTATACCACGTTACTTATATATTCCCACAACTTAATAAATATTTCTGAAGAGCGCTACAGACCAGTGAGCTTAAACGATAAAGTATGTCTTCATCGATACCTTCCTGCCCAATGCAAGATCAAAATAAGATTCACGTATGTTTATTATTTCCGGGCAACCACTTACATCATTATTATTTATATATTAACTTAATTTTGATTAACCCTATATTATTATATCCACGAACAAATTCCCAATGCCGATGTAACATCACTCCAAACGCGTTAACAATAACCTTGACAGCATTCACAGCACAACCGCCGCGAATTCGCAGGGAACATACAGAAGGGTTACACCGACGAATAGAAATCCGTTGGACTTTCGTTTTACGCAATAATTGCATATTATAACGGATCCGTGCCGGACAATAAGCGGTATATTCCGCGTACACATTAGCTCCCTCTTCCCCCTTGGATCCCAGCATTTATCTCCGTCCACTGTTTTGTCTATTTAGTTATTCGTATTCATTGAATAGCGCGCATTTGATTCGCCCTCCATTCAGCGGCCGGCCCTCCGTGCATCAAGCCGTTCCTCCACCATTTCTGTGCTCTATTTATCCACCGACGGCATTTCCAACGCGACAAACTCGCGGTTGGAAATTATATTCGTACCCATCGAATCGCGGATCTGAGTTTCTGCCGTGCACCGTGACGCATTTAACGACCGTACTGGTTGTATTAAGCGCTTCCCTGACGTGGTCGAGTATCTCGACCAAATATATACGCTCTATTTTCGTTATCCTCGAGTATTCTCGTCAAATATATTCATTCATTTTTTTAGCAATTTTTAGAATTTCTTGGAAGAAATAGATTTTAACGCTTCCGAATGATCATCGAGAAGAATAGGTACGTATCGTTTTTAATATAACCATTTATATGATTGATTACACTTTAAGGTTTGAGAGGATATTCATTTCGAAACTGTATTAGAGGATTTTTGCTCATCGCTGAAAAGCCATTAGGAAAGGTATGAGTAACTACCATATATTCCTTATTTGCAGATTTCTTTATACTTGATGTAAGTACTGCTGAGTAATGACATGTTGAAAAATGTATTTATTGTAACTGAGATTTTTGGATAGTCAAATCAGATGCGTTTTCAATCGTTTTCCCACTTCGAGTGACTGGTAAAAATGTGAAACTTATTTACAGGTATTATCTAATAATAATAAGTTGAAAAATCGAGAGAAAAAATCTCGAAAATGATGCAGCAGGAAAGCGATTAAATGCCAGCCGACGGTGCTTTTATTATCGATTTTTATGTTATCGAAATTAACTGCCGTGCGAGCTGTTACGTCCATCGACGCGTTCTGCCAGCGCGAACCGCTCAATGCTCGTTTAACCCTTTGGCGTCTGTGGTCAAAGGTGTATTACGAAAATTCTGGTGTAAACGAGTTTGATGAAAGAATCTGGAGGTGGCGGATGAAACCTCGGTTTCCTTAGCCTTCGGCGTAATGACGCTTAAGCAATTTGCTGGAAACTTTTAAGCAAGCTAAACTTTCATTTAAGATGTCTTCCTAGAATACTTGGCCTTTAGATGTCATGTCGGCTGAAAAAGAAACCAGGAAGGAGGTGAAGAAATTTGTTTAAATCCTGGCGTGGAGTACTTCAGTCGTTCAATATGGAATTCAAACTTGGTCTCTTGCCGCCAATTTTGCGGTAACGTATGAAAGAAGTCAGTGGTGAGAGATAAAGTATAAAAAAAGGGTCCGAATTTGGGACTCGGCGTGCATAATTTTATTTCAAGTAGATCCTTATATCGATCTATTGATATCTTCTCTTTGTTCTCCTATTCTTTAACCTGTTAATCGGGGAATAAATTTTTGTTCAACTCGTTTCGTAATGGGAACATTTTTCTTCGCAGTGGTAAATCATAAATAATATCATCAGACCTCAAGCAATAAAAGTAAGTCGTTTTTCAGTTATCAATTTTATTTCCTTCGACAAAACATTTTATGGTATTTAACGTATAAATAAAATATTTTCAAGGTACTAAGAATTAATTGAACGAATTTATATCATTATTTTGTAGTATGTTATTCCTTCAAGCAATGCGGTATATATAAAGTAACATTACAGTCGTGACACCAAAATATTGATTTATCCCTAAAGCTTTTGGAATAACACAATTTGCATCTCTTGGTTATGTTTATTCGTGAAGTGTCGCATAGTCTATAATCCTCAAAATGTTTCTCAATAAGTTGATGTCAATAATTTTGATGTCAAAGAAGGACGTCCCATACTAGTAGATTCCGACAGCGGTCAGTCTCCATATTTTTCTACACCTTTTTCGATTATTTCGATCAGAAAATGGAGCATCGAGATGACCGCCATCTTGCCCGCACAAGAGAACCTTGAATTTATTCCTCAAATAGTCCAAAATTGGATTCATTTTGTATGTTTTTTTGTTGCACACTGTTGAATCGAAAGTATTGTTATCAGACAAGTGTACAAACTTCACTAACAGTTGGAACCTTTTCTGACATAATTTTACAAGAAAATGTAGTCACCACACATTCTTGCTTCCTGAAATATGAATACATAAAAAAGTCTTTCTATTATTCCTCGCAACATTAGTAACAAAATAACTACTTTTATCTCTCGATTAACGGTGAGACATCTTGAACACAGTTTCAAGGGAGGATTCATCACGACGCAAAACGTCGTCATGCCTATTGAAGCAGTCTTCCGGGTATGACAAAATATTTCGTCATACCCAGTTAACAGGTTAGGGACGCATGGCCATCCTAAATATATGCAAAAAATGACTGGTACCTCTACCGTTAAAATATTCCGCGCGCAACCAAAGAGTTAGCCAAGAGCAATAATTCCGATCGACTTTGCACCGAGGAATACCCCCCCCCCCCACCCACCCTCCTGCCTCCTTTTTTACTTCCTCTTTACGGTTATTTCTGATTTTCCAATATTCGTCCTGAGTCGCCGTGGCGATAAAACAGTGCGCAGGGCCCGGCCATTGGAATTAGTTCCCTCGAACGAACCGCCCTGGAAATACCCGTCTGGAACATATCGCAGGATCGGATTCATCATCGAGGAGCGTAATTCATTAGACGCGTGTCAATACCCAGAAATAACGAGCTGTCGAAATTCTGCGCCACGATGCGACGAACCGTTGGCAGGCGATTCGTTCGGGACCTGGACCTAATGAGAACGAATGTTATGGGCTCGATCCAAGCTGCCTTTGTCCCGGTTCGATCGTTTAACCCTTTTTCCATCGAATGGTTTCCTCGTACGATCGCCATACTAGGAGTAATATTTTTTTCTTGCTCAAATATGGCCGATAGCCACGGAAGGTTCTCGTGATCAGCTGCTGCGCAATGAGACCTCATTGCCTTGTCATTGGTCGATAGGGAATCATGACGACCTTCGATGTCAGCGTAGGAGGTACGGTGCGAAGATGTACAGCAGCCTCGTCAAATGAATGTTGAATGAATTATTAAACGTTTTAGAAATTGTTTAACACTGAACCTACCAGCCACTTTTTGGACATGCGTATGTACATCACGTATATCCTTAAAGAAAGAGGGTATTAAGAAGAGACGTCGATAGATCGATAGAATGATTTAGACTCTTTAGTAAAATCATGCAAAATCTCAAAAAATGGCCTTTTACAAAGTACAGCAATTTTTCTAAGAAACAACTGACGGGTCTTTTGACTGCTTCTGTAGGTTTATTGTTGCTCAATATGCATTGTGAGCCTCTTTATCATGATTGAAATGCAGACGTATGTTATAGATTTGATTTTTGGCACTTTTAAGTCCATGTTACACGTTTTTGATCGAACGTTTTCTTGGCGCAATGCATTATCCTAAGTGGAAAGTCTTCAGAATGTACGACGAGAAATCGAGGATTATTTAAAGAATAAGAATCTTATCAGGACGGCGTTGAATAAATTATGAATTTTCTAAAAATTATTTAAGCAGTCATTAAAGTTCTTCGTATTGAACTAAAAATGTAGGGCAAAAGATTAATGAGCATTTATAAAGTACTTCGTAGGATTGACGTCGAATAAATCATGGATTTTCCAGAAACTGTCTGAGTAACATGTACTATACGTTTGGCCTCGATTATTAAAATGAGAAGGTGAGCTTGCTTTTAAAAACCTTTGGTCCAATTCAGTCATTTCCTTTCGAATCGATGTGAGAACGTAAGATGGAAAAACGCTGAGCGTTTGAGGAGCACGAAAGAAAGTTGAAAAAATTAATTTCCAGATAAAAATATGTAATTGGACGATAATAAATTGTGATCAGCCGACTGAAATAATTGATTTAATTTCATTTTCTTGCTGGTTTAAAGAAAAAAAGATGAGAATACGCTCCGGATTTGATAATAACGGCCAACCGTGCCACTTGCACAAGAATGAACGCGGCAACCGGAAAGGGCTTCTCCGGCTGTAAATAAAAAAAATGGGGAAGGAAAATATTACAACGCAGACTTCCACTGAACTCTGTTTTTTTTCCCGCAGGTGCAACCATGCATCTGCAAGGTGCATTTCGCGTTTTTGCAATGCGCTTTTTTGTTTTTTTTTTGCATCCGTCGGCCCTCCCGTTATTGCTAGTGTAAAGATATCGTCGCGGCAAGATCGAAAAATAAATTTTTGCCAAAAATAGTAGACATTTGATACTACAAATGCTTTTAGTGTCTGCGCTTCATGATTGGATCGCGGTTCAGTCCAGTTATAAAGCTCGTCGAATAGTGCAAGAAAAATGCCTAACAAAGTTTTTGGACCGAACAATGAAAAGAGTACTCTCATTTTTTTACGACGTGCGTAACTATTTTTTTTTAATACATATTAACCAGACGTACCTGCCTTGCTGGAGACTCATCTTGTTTTCAATGCAAACTCTTTTCTCCTCACTTTTGCATTCCATATTCTCGAGCTCTTCAGCGTTGTACAAGCTCTGAATTATTCTGAGCAATTAACGCAGAGAGTGTAAGATACAAGTTATTCTGCATTGGGATCCACAGTTTTATTACAAAAATATGTACGCTTCAAAATATTCTGGGCATTTGCCATTGTTAAAAGCAAAACAATGCTCTTGGATAAACGAGCGTATAAATAACGTCGAAAACGCTGTTTTTAATCAACAGTTCAATAAACAACGCCAGGAAAAACGTTTAAAAGTAATAGCACGTTATATGGTGGATACAGCATGAATAAGATACAAAGGTAGTATAACAGAATAATAAAGACAAGATTCTTACGTCGATAAATGCAATAGGCAAAGATTGGTATTCCAAAAGAAATCTATTAGCATATACTCTCTAAACTCTCGATTTTGCATTTCGTTGATTAGTGAAAAGCCCTCTGGCTACTTCGTATTCAAAGCAATTTATATGCGTCCCAAATTGTTTGAGATGTGTGAACCGTACTACTCTCGATCAAATTTCTGGGCGCTGAATTATTCCCTTCGCACGATACCCTTTTGCTGTTAAAAATAGATCTCATTGGTAATCGACTACTCGTATCGGATATCGTTAACCTGTTATCCGATACCAAGCGTAGTTCACATTCCATAATAAATAAGATAAAAAGCTTCCAATTTCGAAATTCTGTAAACGCTCAGTTGTTTCAGGTACGTAGTCGTTATGCGATTTATCGATTCAATATACCGTGTATAAACGTAACGATATAAAGAAAATCATGTGAAAAGATGCCCGAAAGTATATTCTTGCACTACTTACCTTATATACATAAATTAATATTGCGAAAGTCTAGGCAGTGAAACGCAATTTTCCAAAAAGGAAACCTTAAAATAAGGGAATACATCTTGAAGCGAACGTAAAAGTTTCATTTCCATACAAATTGCACATATATTTATAGAGAAGTGTTCTTCGTTCGAGAGTCCTGTGGAGATTCAGCAAAAGGATATTCTATCGACGGTTCGCAAGTGTCAATCAATGAAGCACGTTTGGTAGTTAGAACTTTATTACAATCCAAGATCCGCACGTCAAACCGGGATTCTCTTTTAATGCATAACGGACAAAAGTATGAAACGATTAAGAGACAGAATTCTATCTGTCGTATAATCGTACCAGGAATAACTCCCATATCTTGATTATCGCCAAATCGGGTTTTATCAGAACCAAAAGTTTCCACGCAAATCATTCTGATAAAAAAAGTACAAAATCTTCTCCTCTAGTCCGAGGTAATCATACATGCAAAAGAGCCAACTGTACTCAATTTTCGAATCGCGATAATTAAGATAACTCGGTATTTACAATATGCTCCTAGTAATGCGCGAGCAATCGATTTTTTAGAGCCTCCTCGCAGGTTCGAAGGCTACATTCTAAATCTTAGCAATATCCTAACTTATCAAAACTGGGCATGTCGCTCGAAAGTCGATGATTCGTCAAATAACCGCATCGGAGTCAGAGAGCGGTCAAGAAGTCCACATGCCAATCCCGTCCAGACAGGGAGATAAAAGTCATTGAACTCTCTACTTTCGAAAAAAATATCGATCGAATGACGCAGATATCTTCAAACCACATCTCCAAACAAGCGCATATCGAATAACAAATACGATCCAATAAAATCATACGCACCTAGTTGCGGCACTCCATAACCTTTTAATGTTAACTCCAAACATTCTCCAACCGAGGGATCATCCCAAAAGAGGACGACCTTATCTCTCTCCTTGGAAGACGTGTTGCGAATAAGAAACAAAAAAAAAATGGAAAATACTGTACCAAACAATCGACACACTCTGAAGAGCGTCTATGATAGAGGATTCGTGGAAACTCGTTTTTCTCCCTCGCCAAGTGTAATCGCACGTCCGTGTGTAAAAGCACTCGTGCGCAATACCCAAGGTATCGGCCGCGGTTCCGCAGTGGTCGAAAGTGTTCTCTATCTGGCGCTTCCCAGGAAGATTTTCCAACCGCCTCAGCGCTAAGAGCTTCGATCCTCTGTACCCTGGCGACCTCGCAGCATCCTGGCGAGCTCGTGCTGCAGACTTCTAGGAATGTCCAGGAGGAACGGCTGTTTGTCGTTCCTGAGGCACCTCTTGATCGCCCTCAAGGACAACTCGCGGAGCGTGTAAACGGGCATGGTGATGTAATTGTAGGTCCTCTCGATCCTCAGAGCCCTCTGGTTGAGCCTCATGCCTAAATACTTGGCGAACCAGGGCTCCGGGAAAAATACATCCCTCTGATTGACCATGTACCTGAAAAATCCATCGTGTCCGTATCTCTCCATCGCTGATTGTACCAATATTGCACTGCCTCTTTATCGTCGATATCACCTAATTCCCTAGAACTCGATATTCCCCAGCTTTCCTAAGAAGCTGCGTCCAGATAGGATAGGGGTTGGCAAACTTTTGAGGGAAAAAAGCCGATTTGTCAAGGAAAACGAAAAGCTAAGGTACCAAAGAGCCGTATGTGTATATATGTATATATACATGGGTGCTTCCCGTACAGTTGAATTTTTGGGTTTGAATTAAACCATAAGTAGACGGAATAAAACTTGGTATCAGTTACGATGGCTTGATATCATTAATGATCTTAATTTTGATAGAAATTAAATTGTAAGGCATACTTAAAACCAAATTATGACAACGACTGAGAAATACTTAACTCCGTGTTATAATGTTAAATTATAAAATAATGTATATGTAAGATTAATAAGTTGATATATGATATGAAAATGATATGTTAAATGAAATAAAAAATTTAAATTCTGATTAATGGAAACGATGACCCTGCGCCTCCTTTGAAGGTTTGAGTAAGTTAGGTGTGTATGCTGTTGTTTTTAATTTTACGCATGATTCCAGGTATGGTTACAGGTAGTGTCAGATTAAACATCCATATTTATGACGGTATAGGCGATGTTTATCGCTATTAGCGGCAGTGAGTACAGATTTTTCAAATTAAATTCACCCTTTTGCAAATCAAGTATCTTTGCATAGATATTATATTTAAAAGATGTAACATAATGTTAATTACATAGTAAGAAATCACACATTTTATTAAAATTCATATATATAGTTACATATGGAGATGAAGGTATGTATGAAAACTGTGTGCAGATAATTCAGTAATTCAATAATAATAATTCAAGGAGAACCGTTTATAGACTAGGTTATATGTACATATGTATATAGTATATGCGTATAGTACATATAACCTACTCTAAAAACGGCCCTGCTTGAATTATTATCATTATTGAATTACTGAATTATCTAGACACATTTTTCATACATACCTTTATCTCCATATGCAAGTATGTAATTGTATGAATTACAATAAAATTTGTTATTCTTTTTTTGGTAACTAACATTATTTTGTTTTTTTTAAATATAATATAAAATAATACAAACATTTGATTTCCAATAAGGTGAATTTATTTCGCAAAAAGGTGAATTTCATTTGCAAGAGGGTGAGTTTTATTTATAAAAGATTGAATTTGATTTGCAAAAGGGTGAATTTAATTTGAAAAACCTGTAGTCATTTATGGCAGCGTCACGCTCAAGAGATCAAAGAGCCACATGTGGCTCGCGAGCCACGGTTTGCCGACCCCTGAGATAGGACATCGATGGCAAACGATGGATTTTGGGAAATAATGGTCGAGAAAGTGTCGTGAAAGTACGGAGGTATCGCGGGACTATTACCATGTTGGCTGATGAGAGAGAAATCTATTAGCTGGGAAAGAACGCCTTTAAGTTTCGTTTATTCCCGTCACATTTGTCACGAAGTATATTATGACGTAAGACTACGGTGTATCCTGCGTTTTTTTTTTTATTACGAAAGGAACGTCAGATTTGGAAATTATTGGTGTAAACGAGTACGAATAACGTCTGCGCAGGCTAATAACGATTCTGAATGTACGTTTGTCGGTTTAGATTAGTCAACGGTGCAGTTATTAATGGACGTTGGGACATAATGGACATTAATAGAGATACGTTTCCATCTTTAGAACTGATCATCGAATAATCAGCAATCACGTGTGAAGAAGGAGCTGTGAATTTGAAACACTTCCTAAAACGATCGTTGACCGTCGACGATAAACTTCGGTGATCAGTATAATTTAGCAAATGGATTGTTCAGCTCGACGTCGCAGAGGATATCGACGGGTTAGAAATAATTGGCAAATGCCTACCTGTCGCCAGTTTCCTTGTCAACAAAAATCCACGGATGCGTGACAAAAGTATCGATATCCATGTAATCGTTGGGGGATAAAACGCCGTACTTGACCGCCAGACCCTGATAGTCGATCCAGTACAAAGTGACATTGTGGGAGGTTTTGTTGATGAATCTCACGAAGGACCTGTGGATGTTGTTGATGGAACGAAGTATAGGTTGCCGCTGATCCTCCCCCATTTGTAACGCGCCTCCACAAATCTTCTCACTCCTTAATTATCCTTAATTCTTCCTTAAAGCGCCTCTTTAATTCACGAGCCCCTCGCGACCGCAGATTCTCTAACTCGCCTCGATAGCTCGAATCTCCTTCAAAATACTCCCCGCCTTTCTCGACCCCTCGTGCAAAGGTTTCGACACTGAAAGCAAAAAATCAAGGGCGTGGCCCATTAATTGCGGACCTCGGCTCGGTTTCTCTTGTGACAAATTTCCCTTAAAAAATGGCCACTGACTTCCTCGGTGCAACGCCAACACAATGTCTCGCCCGCGTTATGTTTCCATTCTCTCGCTCGGTGCTTTGTACGAGCCGCGTTTTATTCCTCCAACAAAACGGGATTTACCTTCTAAAGGAATATACTACAAAGAAGGGTGGTTCATACGTGTGTATGCCTCCCAGCGTTCTTTATGAGTCAAAGAGGAGGGAAAAAAAAGAGACGCGTTACTCATTTAACTCGAAAAAGTACATAAATAAATCCGTCACGAGGTTGCGCCGTGTTAACATAAATTATTCGTCAACTCGTGGATATTATCGTGGATTTTGCGATATTCGTAAGCTGTGTATAACGCAGTTTATGCCCCAGCAATCACGATTCAAAGGAGCATGAAATTTTCCTTGCCGCTTTAATGGTGAAACTGCACCCAATGAATGAATCGCGGTTAATGATCACGAAGAGTCGTTGAAATCAGCGTCGAGGGTGACGAGAAAGAGGAGGGTCGTTTGTTTATATATAATACAGGCGGTTAAATTTCCAAATCGACGCGGATAAATGCTTTGCAAGGACCTTCGGGTCGAGCGAGCCCTACAAATATGCTGCTACGAAAAAAAACATGCGAGGTTCAATTTGAGCGTTCACAAAAAATATTTTCCGCATTCCCTTCCAATTACGGCTTCAACAAAATTTTAAAAAACAAGTGAATATCCGTAAAAAATATTCCCAATGGAAATAATTCTTTGGAACCGAAGCCCTCGAACGGAGTTCCTGCCATCGTTATTCCGTGGTAAACGATACACCTACTGGCGCATGCACACGTATCCTACGATAGTTTTTCAAATATTGATGCTGGGTCAATTGTACAGCTTCGAATTTTAAAAAAAATAGAAAGGCGAAGACAAATTTCTTGAATTGAGTGTATCAAAGGCACTCGATTATTTCTTGGACGTACCGATTTCTAGGACATAAACAGTGCGAATACTTTCAAACCTCAAACATCGTTAAATAATCAGTTAACGAGTATTTACATCAGTATTTTCCAACATTCGAAACCCGAAATCTTCGAAAAGCCTTTACATAATTCCCTACAGGTATACCATAGAATCTTTTGTGCAAAGAAAATAAGTACCATAGAACATTCGTGAAATTAAAAATCATACAAAATTTGTAGTTGTATGGTTAACACTAAATCTAGCAGCTACTTTCTAGATATTATGTATGTCCGGGACATAATATTTATGTATAATAACCTTTAAGAAAAAGGGTATTATGAAAAGATATCAATGGATTGATAGAATGATTCACATTCTGCCGTAGAATTATAAAAAATCTCAAAAAAAGTCCTCTCACAAAATACAGCAATTTTTCTAAGAAACGACTATCCTGTCTTTTCGATCGCTTCGCTAGGTTTAGTGTCAATGGCAGCACTTACGATTACATAGAATCAAGATCTCAGAAATGCTTCTTCATTGCCCACAGACCGACCAGGCGTAAGCCTTTCAATTCGAGCGACACGCCAGTCTTGAAAATCCTCGAAAGTTATGAGCTGTGCTAATATCGAAAGTACCGGTTTATTCTCGTATCATTGGGATTTCACCAATGTCACGTCTAACGAAGTACAGTGAAACGCTTCGGTCTTAACTATTCGAGAGCGGCAAATACGCGGGCTAACCTTCCATTTAAATAATATCGAGCATCAGCCCCTCAGAAATGTTCGCTCGTCCGCGCGGTGCGATCAATCATGGCGGAGCAATCAAAGAGCTTTTCATTTCCCAGGAGACTCCAGACATTCCCGATTCGACCGCCAGGAATGTCTGGTGCCAGAGAAAGACGAGAGCTTATTCGAGGAATATAAACATCGTGGATCATCGTTTATTAAATCGCGAACACCTTATCCGAAGCGACCGATCGTTCCAACCCTTGCGACTTTCGCGACGAGAATCGTGGAAATCGGAGCACCCGCGTTTGCAAGTGTCCCTTTGGCGAATCGAGTAAAATGAATGTTGATTTTGTACGATCCATCGAAGTCCCGAGGCTTATAATTGCTGAACATCACCGTGACGGAATTAATACTAAATCCTCGTTAAGGACGATTATAAATTCTAAAGCAGTACTGCTGATTGAATTATTCTCTGTATGGATTTGCGGAGCATCAACTTTGGCGTTGCGAGAAGTTTGGAGTTTGGTTCAGCCAAAATTCGAGATTCAGGAAAGTGTCGAGCTCGTGTATTCTAACAAATTACAAACATGGGCAAATATCCTCCTTCGAGATTCATCCATTCTCTCTGACCTCTTCTACCTGATGCAAAGGAAGCTGTTACCGTAGCAAAAAACCCTTCACAAGTACATTTTATTCTCCTTCCGCGAGATACGATACTTCTCGTAATACAAAACATTATAATTGTTTTATTAGTATGAACAACGACAAAAGTATTTTTAAGCGAAGTATAAATAATATTGTAACTGTAGCTGTGGTCTTGTCGAGCGATATTCTTTTTCACAGGTGGCCAGAAATGTAAAAGGACGATTTAAATTCAAACGACGCTTCGGCCCTCATGCGAGCCCTCTTCAGGTATATTATACAAGCTAAATTATACAAACAGAAATACAATGGAAAAAAAATGTCAGCATCAAACAAAGCTAAATATATGTGTTAAAATATAATGTTTAAGATAAATGTAATATTAGACATCGTTAGTCCTAGCTGCTGCTTGCTCGAAATTGTAAATATCTTGAAAAAAACTGGTCTTTGCGAGCAATAATAATTTTCTTATCATTATAATTATTACTTTTCAATAATTGCTCGCAAAGACCAGTTTTTTCAAGATATAAATGTAATGTAATGTGGAATAAGCCAAGAAACTAAACTAAAAACGCCAAGTTCAATATTATAAGCACGTTATTACTGCACGATTCAGAGTTAAAGTTAAATTTGAAATGATAATGCTATTGTTCACACAATAGATTAAAGGTATACTTGGCGATGTGATTGAACATATGTGGATAAACTATACTAAAGAGCTTGAAAAGTTGAATCATCACCGACACCCTCCTTTACATTTTGGTTCCAAAACTTGTTCATGGAAAACATGATATTAACAAAATTAGAAAGTATTATAAATAATTTTAAACATTATTGCAAAGTTGTATAGGTAATATCTAGAAGTAACCGCATTTGTTTTGTTTCGCAGGTATGAATTCACGTGGAAGCTGACTTAGGTCTTATTTCGCTGAAAGGGCTGTCAAAGGTGATTTTGAACTTTCGCACCCAAGGCTGTTATCTAAAAAATTCGAGGCAATGAAATGACATCCTATAGAAGATGGGGAGGAGGTGTATAAATAATACCATTTACCGACGTCCGCAAATGTTATCAACGCAGTAAATCCATTCCTCGCGCTTCCAAATGCCAAGATCTCGCTTCCTGGCGCGAGGTAAGAAATCCGGAGGAAAAAGGGGGGCGAGAAGAGGGGGAAGGCCAATGAATTCACATTTAAGGATTTTAAATGGGTAACTTTTGTTTTGGATTGCAGGCGGTTCGGCCACCGCTTGCCCCCGCACAATCGGTCTTTTCCAGGGACGCCGGTGCCGGCACTCTCGTCGGCTTATAAAATGGCAAAACAATGGCAGAGAACGCCGAAACTCCATTACGGCCTTTTTCCAGAAAAGGGAAAGGACCGTAAGTGCGCACGGCGCCAGTGGATACTCGTTTGATCGCCGTTGCACTGCTAATTCGCATTGCGAGCTTCTGTAATCCCACGATTCTTCAGATATTGGTCGAAAACGATAAATGGCCTTAGGATAAAAATCGGAATTCAAAGGATTTGTAAGGTTTAACGAACCAGCTGCTTTTCGATCATCGAAGTGGTCGAGAGGGTAATATCATTTTGCATTTTTTACTCGTTGTTTTACTATATTAATATTTGCATTGATTATTAATAACGAGAGTAGAGGTTTGTGAACGTAGGATTAATTTCATGTCCGCTCGATGCTGGAAATTGAAATGAAATTAAATTAAAAATCAGATCAAAAATGAAATTAAAACGATCGAAATAAGATTTTGAGTACAAATTTAATGTAAGCTAAATTTTGTATCAAATATATTTCATACCACAGTATTTCGTACCAATCTCACGTTAATTTATTTTAATCATTTTCAGAAATTATTCATTTATTAAATGAAGAAAATAAAAGCTGTAATTGCACGATAATCAATAAAAATCCAGATATGTATTATACAAATATATTAAGGTCAACGTTTTCAAAAGCTGCTATCGAGGAATCAAGCTATTAATCAGTGGTTCCAAAATCTCGAATATCGCGGTAAGTTCTACATATCACCCACAACGCGGTCAGAATTAGTGATGACGGGTAAAAGCAAGATTTATGTTTCCCGAGCACTGGCAATAAGAAGTTATTCCGTATATCTTTCGCGATTTATTGCGACGAGTCTTTCTCGCGGGATACGAACTTTCGGCCGATGGCGCAAGTTTTATCCGCGCCTGAATTCGGAGATTACGACTATACGTCATAAGGAAAATCAGGTTTCCTTGTGCAACCACATAGCCGTAAAAATTCTTTTAATCCAAGCAATCCAACTAAAAGCGAGATAGAAATGAAAAATCATATTGATACATAGCATAATACATTCAAAGTTTGAAACGGTTGTTTCGGACGTTGAACGTCCATCAGTCTGGGTCAGTGATCGGCAAACTCATTAGTCAAAAGAGCCCAATTTCAGCATTAGAACAAAATTTCTTTTTTTTTTGAGAGCTAAATTTACAAGAAATCTGTTATAGAACAACTACGAACTAATGATATATGATAAATAGGATTAGATGCGTTCCATGTACTGGATTGCGTTTTTCCTTCAGTGTAATATGAAATTTGTAAACAAATAACGTTTGAAAAAATGATTTCTGTGGAGGTCCGTGCGCCGTTTGTACGCCGCGGTACCAGGGGTCCGTTTCACAAAACTCACAGATCCTGTATTACAAGTTTTTTCTTCATATATCCTGTATAAATTTATAAATAAAGAACTTGTAATACAGAAACTGTGTTATGAAACGGGCCCACAGTTTTTTAAAATATTGTCTTATTATTATTCTCAATAAAAAAGTGTACCCTACGTAGCAACTCAGAGTAATCAGCTTTTTGACTTTGAGCTCTAAATAAAAAAAAATTGAGCTGCTTGTCACAATTAACCCGTTTATCGATAAAGGGTACTTTTTATTATTAAAATATTACATGCCATATAGGCATTATTCGTAATAGAGCCACATTAAAAAGAGACATTCAGAATTTAACCTGACGCTTAGCATACTTCTTTAAATGAGCCAACATGGCTGGATGAAAAATCGAAGTAACAGCCCTTGAAAGAAACGAGACTGCGCCCTACTTCAATCAACGAGACGCGTCTTGCAATCATTCGCGGAACAGTTCTTGCAGCCGCTGCTCTAAAACCAACGGGACGAGTTACCTCATCAGGAACGAAACCAGTTTCAACTTGAAAGAATTAGTTCTTTCCATGGAGCAAAGCTTGGTAGGACTGATTGCAATCGCTCTCATTTTAGAAATATCCATCCACAAGTCTAATCGAGATATCCGTATACTTTACCAGAGCCAATCGTAACGTGAAGATCGAAGCATCATCCATCATAATATTAGCGTCGATTAATTAAGGTAAAGATACCAGTAGTTAACACTGTAAGGAATTTTTCGGCTATTCGTTCACACAGCTCAGGCCGAGTTTACTTTATGGAAAATTTATGACGAGTATTCGTTGCACAAATTATTCTTCTTCTATATTACAAAAAGTATTCATTCCTGTTGGTGATTGTAAATTTCTTTTTTCTAAAAGTAAAATTTTATTCCATATCCTACATCCAGCGAACACAAAAAATGTAGTAGTCGACATCCTTCTGTTTTAATAGTTGACATAGGGAGAAAACACAATTAACGAACTGAGAAAATGTCAAGTACTGGTACAGTATCAACTACTGGTGCTTTTACCTTACAACATAATTTTAACATTGGTCTAAGGCATTTTTTATTGCTACGCTTATCTTAAGGATCAAGCAAACTTTTGCTGCAAAACCCAATAATTCTTTCTCCCACTGATAATTTTAACATTATTCCCAAGGATCCATCGAGCATCAAAACCATCCTGAGATTCATTAGATTCGGATACGAATAGTCGTCGACGGGTGAGCGTTGCGAATCTTTTAAATATTAACAGGGTACCCAAGCTACCGTGACTCGAATACCGTGAATTAACCATACCGACAATATTTAAGGCACCGAAAATCCTAGGCTTTTGTCTCGGATATCTAAACGTCTTATTCGTGACCGCAGCGCTACCAGTAGCCAAGAATTTTTCCAACGTCGGAATTACTCTGCTGGGAGGGATACCTCTACGTGAAAATGTTTCGTGCCCGCGTTACGAAATTTTCCCGGATACCCGAGATGGAGGTACCATCCGTGCCTGAATTTGAGTATGCCTCCTGTGCATCGTCTGCCAGGAATATCTCCTCAAATATTTTCATATTAACCTATCCGTAAGTAACGCAAAGCCAACCGTGTGCCCTTGTGCAACGTGACCTCTCGCTCTTTGCTTTTCGCGCAAACCCACCGCTTGTAACGGCCAAAATCTAATTTGCCACCGATCCCGCGTAAAACCGTGGGTTACCAGACGATTTCGCGGGGGAAAAAATCGTTGGCCTTTCGCGAAACTTTGCGGGAGCCCGATAACGAGTTGCGTTTCGGGCGATACAAACTTGGAGATTACGCAAAAAATTGGGGAGGACGATGACGATGCTGCGTGCGGTGCGTTAATAAAATTGATTAACGATACCGCTCTCGTCGATATTAATTACGGTCCCGCTGTTATTAACGCCCCGGCTATTAATAAGTTGCGTAATGCCACTGCGAGGCAAGGTAGTTAAACTCTGATTTATTACCAGGCATTGATAAGCGAGACGTGGATATTTGTATCTGCATTTCCGTGTACTCACGGTGCATTGTTTGACGAAATTGTCCTTCCAATTAATTATGATTGGTTATTAATTGGGAGTCACAAGAATGCCGCGAAATTGTGCTCTTCAGTTGCACACGCCTCCATAATGGATCGGTGGGAAATTAGAGTTCGAACGTTTTGTGCGATCAATTCAAGCAACGTTCCGGCAGACCAGAAATGATGCGTCATTTTTTTTTTAATATAAATCCCAATTGAGATTAATTACCGATACGAATCTTGATTATATTGATTGCAACTCTGTATGAACGAGTGGCATATAATATCATCGCTAGAAAGACAAGCAAATAATGATTTATCACCTGTCTAATTTACCGTTCC
This sequence comes from Ampulex compressa, assembly GCA_038496175.1. Taxonomy (NCBI): domain Eukaryota; kingdom Metazoa; phylum Arthropoda; class Insecta; order Hymenoptera; family Ampulicidae; genus Ampulex; species Ampulex compressa. Next base: position 37,967 of record JBCFXI010000836.1, read on the forward strand.
ACTTTACACGGAAATATGTTTCCAATTCAGTTTGTTATTGACCTTCTCATACATATTACATCGTTAACGGGAAAGCTCAATATAACTTGTGTAACGTATCTTTACGTAAAATGAAAATTAAATCTCGGAAGTTCCAAGAAACGGAATTACGTAAACTTCGATTCTTCAAACAAGGATAACTCTTTCAACTGGTACAGCATTGTATTACGACATGGCAATCGGTGAATACTAATCACGATAGAAACGCCCACAATCTATTCTTATAACGCATATTCTTACGAGGTTGTTCAATAGGTTCATGAAACAGACATCAAAAAATGAATTTATCGTTGTAAAAATTACTTCATTTTTCAGTATAATCTCCCTTAACTTCAGTATACTTATTCCAACGATCTTTTTGGGGGATCCTATCTGTGAAGTGGTTTTCTAGAAGATCTACAAAATACCTCTCTACGGCAGCTATTACCTCTTCGTTTGATGAAAATCTTTCTTCACGAAAGGGTTTTTTGAGGTGTGAGAAGAACCAGAAGTCAAAGGCAGCTAAATCTGACAAATAGGCTTTATGTTGCAACAATAGGTTTTTTTTAGTGATTTTAGCGATGGTTTTTTGAGCTGTGCGGGCAGATGCGTTAGCAAATACAGCATCCACTGTGCATACAACTTTTTGAAACTCAAAACTATATTAGAATATTGCTCACTGTGTTTAATGAAGTGCCTAGTGCTTCTACTAAATCTCTCTCGGTCAACCAACGATCTTCCAAAACCATATCAACAAGATTTTAAACGTCCTTCGCGTGGATCGTCTTCGACGTTTGTACGAACATTTTTAATCAAACCAGCCCACTTACAAACTATTGTTTTTGAAGGAGTAGATTTACCTAACACATGTACCATTTCGGTGTAAATTTCCATTGCCTTTAAACCTCTTTTTACAAAGAATTTAACCACTGCACGATGTTCAATTCCTCCTTCCGTTAAAAAATGCACTGAGAAGTCAACTTTATATAGCTCGTAAACGAAAATTAATTGATAGATGAAAATTAAATTTTGGTAGAGTTTCTTATCGAACGTAAAATATTAAAATAACATCGAAGTTTGGGTCTTTTTGCACTCATTTAGAGAAAACGCGGTTGCGCTGTTCGAGATTCTTCGGTAGGGTTTTTTCAGTACCCCCTGGGACTCAAACGGTTAAGTTTCATCAAAAGACCGTTTCTATCTCGCGGTAAAATGCACGACAATGCGACGCGATCACCAAGACTGATCATAACAGAAACGCCCATATTGCATATTTGTAGCGCGTATTGTCACATAAAATTAATGACCAATTAAATTCCCAGCATCGGAAGGAACATAATTACACAAAGCTTCGATGTTACTAATACCCATCGAAAGACTCCCTTCATCCTCACTGGTATCGTGCAACATCAAAACCGCCGACATCAATCACGATAGGAACGCCCATATCATATTTTCTCCGACGCGTACACTCGCAGAAAATGAATAACCAATTAAATTTCCTAAGTTCCAAGGAGGAGATTACGTAAAGCTTCTATCGTGCCAGCGTTCGCCAACGGACCCTTTCAATTCGGTTTACGCGATACGGTCGAACCTGGATATTAATCACGGCTCCGTCATCATTAACGCCACGATTATTAATAAGCCTGCATGATAATACCATAGCGACATCGGCAATCGCATTTATCCCCGTACTTTTATACGAAATCCTCGATTACGAAACCGAGGCGACGAAAGCGCATTATCGTTCATCATCCGTTTCTTGCCGCGTCTTCTTTGGTAGCGTTGATGGATTAGGGGCACTTAGAAAGTCGATATAGCCGGTGGAATCGACCGCGTGGTTTTGACTCTCGCGCAGATTAAAGCACACTTAATAGCCCCTGATTATACCCATTCTCCTTCCGCCCCTGCGCCCACCAATCGCGGCCCGGCAATTACCGATCGCCGCATTGCGAGACATTCGGCCACGAGTCTAACGCCATAGTTATTTTCGGCCGTTGGCGGTCGTGACACGATAAAAACGGAGGGCCATTACCCTCCTGAGTTAACCGTTCCTCCGATCGAGACGCTGCGAATGAAAGTACCTTCTTTCTCGGGCACATTCCATCCACACGATCGATAATCCTCGATTCGCTCGCGCGCCGATTCCAAAGGAGGATTGGTAAGCACCGTGGTGCGAATTAATTAAGAACTCGTTACCGAGTTTATCGTCGATCATCGCGCGCTCTTTGTTCGCGAAGGGCCGATAGCATTAAAGGTCTCGAAAGGCTAGGGGCCGATATACCGAGGCAGGCTGGCGCGTGATAATTCGATCGAGAAGTTTAAACGATTCATGCATAAAGGGCGTGCTCATTATTTATATAGAGCGCGTGAGGTAAACGTAAAATGCGTGAGGTACGCTCACGTTATTTCCGTATGTGTGGCCGCCGCTCTAAGGACAAAGTAAAACCAACCACGAATTCGTGCGAGACACGCCCTTGTAACTTTCGGTTCTTCGCACAGACGAGCGAAATCGAGGTTTAAAGATCCTTTTGATAAATATTCCGTTTTATCCCCGCTGATAGGCTACGGTAATATCTCAGGGATGTTTAGCGATAAAACAAACTGGCATTATCGACTTCCGTGCCGCTGAAATTGCAGTTAAGAACAGCTATTGCGAGTTGCTTGGCAATTTCGAGTCACGAAAACGTTCCCGGGAGATGATAAATCTTTTGAGAACGAGGAAAAATCGCCGGTTGTTACCAGTAGGATGAACGATGGAACGCTGGTGATTGCGTGCCATGAGAATTGATCAACTAATACGATTTCCTTCAGAGGCAATTGAATCGGAGTATGTTGTTTAACCCGTTAGATGCCAAAGTCAAGTGCGAGCCTAAAATGTGTACCGATTAATTCGTTTCCTATGGTAAGCTAATTGGGTAACAAATATTTTTATCGAGTTTGTAGCTTTTATAGCAGTCAGTACGACACTTAGGAGCAACGATCAAAACTAAAAGTTCCACTGCTTAGATAGAAATAAATGAAGAAGCAAGCGTCCCAAAACAAGGGACAGTGGTGAATAATTGGTTAAGACCGTCGCCACTTCTGACAGACTCTTCAGATTTTACAGATTAATGGAACGAGATTCATTCTTAGCCTGCTCAAATGTATCAGTAAAAATCTCTGTATGTATAGATTTTTCCAAATACATTGATTTTCCGGAGATTGTATAACAGAAGAATTGTAATTCTTTTATAAGAGCAAGATATTGTAAGAAACACTTTTGTAGGTTTTCTTAGCATTTCCCAAAGAACCACAATTCCCATCCTGTACACGACAAATAATTGTTTCCTACACAACAACGAACTTTGTTCGTTTCTAGCAAACCGCTTTCTCCATTACCTTACTTGCCGATTCTTTAGCTTAGTTTTAATACCCACCTAGGCTTCTGTTCTTTTATCGTTCTAGAAACTTTTAACTTATTTTTGTGTTATCCAACTTCCTTTTCGGATAGGATAAAGCACCCAAAGTAAAGTACCCTTCTGGAATGCTTGAAAGGGTAGACTATCTTGTACAAAGTACAATAGATGCGGTAACAAGCTTATATGGGTACAACCACTTATTAAGTAACCGAGTCCATTATCCGATTAAAATACCTGAAGCATGCGGCAACAATAGAATCGAGCAACGATTTCGGCCACTTGCCAGTTAAATTGCGCGAGCAGAAATGGGGATGAGGGACGGTCCTTGTAATTTGCCCGGTAATCTGCAAGTGCCTCCGGAAAATGGCCCCGGGTAAGAACTGGAAGATCACTTCAGATTGGAAATAACGAGTCACCGAAGTTCGTCGAAAAGTTGCGCAAGGCAAGTGCAGTGATTATCACGGCTAAGTAGGAAACGCTTGCTTGCACGGAATAAACTTGATTTTAATCGCGCCCACGCGCCAAGTATCGGAAACGGAGCAGAAATTGGAGATACCAGAGATTTCTGAGAATCGATAACGATGAGGCGATCTTACGTGCGTCGCCCGTTTTACGATCCTCCGTAATTGTTCCATCGCAGAAGTCGTGACATTGGTGTAACGTCTCTTTACACGAGTAACGACTAGCCATCTTGTTAAAAAAAAAAATGTCATGAAAAATAGTATTTCACAATTGCGGTTAACGAGCGTAAAGTCTGTCCAGTATTGTCTGTGAAACATGGCGGTAATAAATATCTATAAAAAGTCAGAACCATTTTTAAATCTTCACCGACTTTTTGTTAAACTCTAATCGGATGTCACAAAAATCAGTACATATTTAATTGGAAAGGCTGTATGCAAAAAGTATTGCGTGTGGCTAATTTTTTTTTTTTACAAACCGTCTATTCACGGTTAAGCGTGACGTGTAATAGGAGTACAAAATATGCTGACGCGTGGACTGCCAAGCGCATTTACAAGGAAATCTTCGTTAGGCCAATTGCGTTGCTCAAAAATACGCTGGCTTTGTGGTATAGCGGTGCCAAGCGCACTTCTAAGATTAAATTTTACTCGATGCAGGTACGTAAACATATTAAGGCTATCATTTCTTATTATACTAGAAAATAAATACATTTTGACCGAAATACGTATAGACATTTATTCGAGGAAGGACAACTGTATTTTTGTTTTCAGTGTTTCGATAAAATCCATAAAAATTTTTTTGCGTCAATGGTACGATCTTGGAATCACTCAAAATTGATTAAAAGAGTGTATTTTTTTTGTTTCCATATCGTATTTTGTACTGTCTGTTACTGGTGACTGACGTAACAGTCAGCGTGTTAATCAAAGTGCAACGAGATTTATATAAAACTTATAACAAAATCATAGTACTCTTACAACTATAAACGATCTATTCTATCTCCATTAATTTAGCAAACCAAGTAAACGACTCTGACACTTCTGTGCTTCTCTATGAATCTTCGTCGAGTATTAAAAGAGGTAGAGAGAAACAACAGTCGAGAAAAAGGTACGAAAGGTACAATGAGACGAACGACACTTGCACGTGACTCGACGTCCGTGTCGACAAGACTTCGACGTAATTTCTCGCCGATTTGATCAAACCTCATCGGTTTAAAGAGGGCTCGAAAATTCGATTCGGCCGGGCTCTTGAAATGTGTGCACAGAGAAAAAGTAATCCGGGGATTTCCCGCGAGGTGATATTAATTTATATATCTATTTATGTAGGAAGAAAGCTGATGGATACCCTGTCGAGCCACTGTGAAGATATATATCCGACGGGTTTGCAGGGAAGATGGAGTGTTATCCGATGAAAAACAATAAAGTGCATAACGCAGTCTTGGCCGACGGACGTATTTAATTAATTGCTTATCCCACTTTAATCGAGTGCCATACACACTCAAAATGTTTCTTCGATAAATGCATTTGTAATATCGAAATCCATTCTGGACGCACGGAAAACGTAAAAATGATTGTAATAATAGCTGACTGCGAATGAATAAAAATGAGCATCGTAATCTTAGTAACTGCAATTCGAAACAAGCGATGAATTTGAAACGTGTCTTGATTATATATGTATTATATCTTTAGATACAAGCCACTAATCTTTTACATCTAATAACAGTTGCAATACGACTTTTGTACAATACACAAGCACAAATTACTTGAACTGCGGTTACTTGTACTGACAAAATTATTATAAACGTATACCGGATTCTGAATAGGGCCGCATAAAGTATGCATTGGAAGTTACGAGTCTCGTGGTATTGATAAACAAATTAATGGGAATCGGAAAACAGGCCTGTTGTAAATCGCATCGCCTCGAGATCCTGCCACTCAAAAATAAATGTCGCGGTATATTTTCTGCGCCTCTCCGTAAGGCGATTCTGCGATAATTGCGAGCATTTGGTTCGCTGAACGCCCGTGGAGAATTTAAACCGATTTTCTCCCTGAATCGAGCCAAATCCGGAGCCATCGTTCGGTTTAATCGCCTCTATCTGGAGCGTCATCGGCGGAAGCGTCAGCATTACCGGCAATCAGGAGACGTGCATCATTCCTCATTATGCGGTTGGCTTTGTCGGATCTAGGATCAGCTTCAAGCCCTATTCAGTCGTATTACCACGATAAATACGACGTTCTAATCTGGCTAGGCATATTTCATTGAGCCTTTTAAACCGCAGTGCTTTCAAGTTCTTGGTTTAGAGATCGCGGATCAAGTCCTCCTATTTACTTATGATATGTGTGTGTATCTGTGCGCGTGTTATCGAAGAGCCAAAGCTACAAAAAATACACTCGGGACACGATCCTAGACATTTTTTAAAAATAAAGTATATATTAGAGAACAATTGCGGATAATCGTGATCTGTGGAGAGCTAACGTGCAAGAATTTATATCGAGAAGATTTACACTTTTTGTTCTTTCATATTTTGCATTATATATATTTTTCAAAATGATCATATGTTTAAGCATTATATTTTTGCGTTAGATAATACATTTAAGGAAATAAATTCTTGCGTATAATTCATATTAAAGTGTAGTTATGAATAAATGAAAATATTCGATACTGTTTTAATATTAACGTTACTATAAGGACTTATGTGTAATATTATACGATACTACCAGACTCTGTAAACATGCTGATATAAATATTTTCACTGTGCGTAAACCTGAATGGAGTAATTCGTGAAAGCGTAAAGTGCATAAAAGTCAGCATCCGTATCCCATGCGCAAAGGAACCAGCGATTGAATTTCCTGTGTACCGGCCTCTATACCGAGTACCCTTCACTCTCCAGGAAGTAACTACTGTAGGTCAATGCCACACGCAAAAGAGCCTTTCCAAAACGTACAGCTAAATCCCCCGGCAAAAAAAAAATAATAGCTTTTATTTGTGTACAAAATTCCATCAGCTGAAAAAGAATTCAGCTAACATGAATACTACACAACAATTTCACAAACTGAATAAAATCTGAAAAATAAAACCGTGAATAGATCAAATAAATACAAGACTGTACTGTCATGAGCATCTTACGATATGTGCATCAAGTATTTAAAAGATAAGTTTACTTACAGCCTTATTGAGAAACGCGATACTTACAATTTCGAATCACGACTACCTTAGTTTCCAACGTGTTAATTCCAGTACGTCAATGAACCCTATATGCATTCTTACCCGAAACTCTGAACTAGAATAAATCGACTCCTGGTTAAAAAAAAGGGAAATTCAAACGCTTTTTCTCAATAGTAATTTAAGCTTCACGTTCAAGGCGCATTGGAAATTCCACGACTTTTGCCATTTGACTCTTTGAACCACGGCGGGATTAAACATGTCTAACCTTTTAATGCACGATAACGCATGATGGGACATTTTTGGACCCACCTCAAGGGCATTTCAATAGCTGTACGCACATAGTTTTATATTTAGTCTTACTTACTATTCGATTTTTTTATTACGTGTGCAACTTTACTCCCGCCGTAGCCAACGATGAACAATACTTTCAATCATAAACCTATAACCAGTTTTTTACAATAAAGCCCTAATTTCGAAAAAAAAAAACGGCGGCAGCAAAGTTCTATACTCAATATGTTTTTATATAATACGATTCTTTTGTTAATAAAAATATACCAATAATGTTTAAATTAAAGCGCAATTAAATTTCCATGCAACGTTGACCTAGTTTATTTTCTAAAATCCTGTGCCCCAAAGATTTAAAGGGTGCGCGCGCATAGATGACAGCGCGATTGGCGAGTCTATAATGCGTTCGTAAAGCGACCGGCGATTGAGCTTCCCGGATGCGGTGCCCGGGTACGCCGTGAATCCTTGATTCAGCAGCAGTCGTGGTGCAGCGAGCCTGTACTGGGGCGACGCAACAACACGGCGTACGGCTTGCAGCCTCGTCAAGTATTTACTTAAGCTGGGAAGACGCAAATGCGAGCCGGAACCCGTGAATGCAACGAGGAGTCGGATGCGATACTTTATTACGCTTCCGGATTTCGCTGCCTTCACCGCAAAGTGACAAGATGCGGGGATTTAATGCTTGGCCTGTTTGCCCCGACTATATCTTCGGGCAATCTAAGCCAATTTGCATTTCCTCGGTATAAATATCAACCGGGCTGTGCCGAATACCGCGCTGGTTGCGAGGGTGAATTTCGCGAGGCCTTACTCGCGATTATACGCGAACCTTATCGACCAGTCGCTAATCGATACTCGAAAGAGATGGAAGCGTAACGCTGTACGAGGCTCGAGTCAATAAAGCATTGTGATGATAAAGCAAAGATGTCACGAACAGAAATGGGGGATTCGATCGACAAAGGGGGCCATCCATGATGCTTTGTCGTACTACTAATGCAGACATTGTAAACAGAAATAAGTATAGGCTGCTAGAAAATATAACCGATATGTTCTAAACGAAGAAAGATTAGTATCGATTAAGTAACATATAAATAAATAAAAATACAATAATAACAAATAATGACATATAATAAATAAAAACATCGTAGAAAAATGTCAAAATAGGCAGTATTGTTGTCGATATTAAAATAACTGTGTGATTTTTGAGAAGTGTATTACCAACATTGCTCTTTATTTTATTTTAATATATATAACTTCGACAGACCAATCATCTCAGATTGGAAAAATAATAGAAGGGCGCAATAAGAGCGCTTTTGCGTGAAAAATTAAATACTGTGTACATGGTCTGATTGCCATCATTTTTTCATCTCGAGCAAATTCACACGCCAAAACTTATTATTAGGACAAAAAGATACATATAACTGTACACAAAGAAGTTTCCATACCTGGATAATTCCTTTATTACGCGCACTTCATTAACTAACAAATAATTATTTAGAAACAATGAGCGACTATAACAGTATTGCACACCGCACACGTTTCTTGGGGCTTCGGTTTGAAGTAAATTATACTAAAAGGACCCTTCCTCCAAATAAGCACGACTAATTCCTTTACGTTCCGATCCTTTGCCGATCGAACTCTTGGTTCGGTCCTAAGAGGAGTTGCGATCCTGGTATGATTAATACCGGTATATTCCGTTTCCATTTGTTCGTTCCATGCATGCCCCGATGATCTATGCTCCCGATTGTACCAGCAATTCCGGGCACGTAGCCGTCTCCCGCTTTGTGGCCGCCCGGAGGATAGCAAACAAACGAAAGCGCCCATTGTATATCGATTGTGTTCGCGCCGATCGTGCGAACAATGGAGATAATTGACCGTACGAATTACGATAGCGAGAAATGCAAGGCCAGCTACGTACGGGGGACACGGTCGGCCAATTAGGTTTCTACCAAAGAAGGATAACCAGCCGTGAAGCACGAAGTTTACGTCAAAATGTCTAACCATAATAGGCAGCTAAATTATGAACGTCTGTTTTATTTAAATGGATGTGCTCGTTTTGAAAAATATCCGATCGGATGCTGAGTTAGTAATTCGGGTGGTGCTTGTAAATGCTTAAACTGTATTCCATCGGCGCTGATACGGCTTTTGTCTGAATTACCACGACCGTTGTTTAAACCGCTTTGTTGAAAGCCAAATTAGCTGCTCGAGTGGGACGTGGAAATCCTTACAGCTTATTCTATCCACGCGAGTATCATTGTTACGCAAAGTAGATTGTCCCATACCGAGGTGGTAATTCAGATAGAATGCGTAAACTCTTAAAGCCAGTTCCATCTACGCCAGAATGGGTATTAAAATATCGTGTTTCGTATCGAGTTACAAAATTCTAGTGGAACGTGTACATCCTTATAATCGATTCCAAGGACATCGACACAACTGTGACAAATACATATCCTCTTACATCCAATTAGAAATATACATAAAATATGTATCTTCATAAAAACGATTCCATCGGTATTAATAGATTACTCACCTTAGACGCTTCGTTCCACATTAAGGTTCGAACCGAAATAAATTAAATAGTAATCTGTGAACATCAATAGCTTTGTCGCCTAGAACATTCAGTTCCGCAAGGAGTTGCTAGTTGCAGTAGAATACTCACACTTTCAAACCCGATTCTATCGCCATTAGTAGATTTGTAACTTGAGATGCTTTGTTCCATACCAAGTTGCCAGTTTATAGAAGCCGTGTAAACCCTCGAAGCCAACTCCATTGAAACTGGATGTGTTAAACGTTGGGCGTTAATTCCGTACAGGAAGGTTTACGCGCGATTCGTGACGACGAGTCTTCGGAGGGGCCGATCGCACACGGCCGTGTAGCAGCGCTTTGATCATTATTCCGAATCCGTTTCGAATTCGCGGAAGCGTAGATTGTCGCGCAAACATTCGGCCGACGAGCAAAACGACCACGGCCGGCTGTGGGTTAAAAAACCTGCTAATGGTGTGCAAATTTGCAAAACTACCGTACGGGAAACCCGCTTGTCGATTCGCCCAACAAGCACCAATAGGGAATACGTCGGGCGGAAATTAACGACATTCGAATCTCACGGCGGAGTCTTTGAACTTTCTCAAATCGCGAGCAAATCGCGGTGCTTTTGCGGATGACGGTTATAATGCGAAAGCAAAGATCGAGTTACAAACGTCGATTATAAACTCTGGAGAAGATTATTGGTGGTCTACAATGGACACGGGATAACAAAACTTTGGTAAACGCCTCTAGCCCTTGCCACGCGTTACACGTATCCCAAAATCAGTAGTTCCAATGCCATTCAACATATTAAATAAGTGTTAAAAAAGAACGAAACAAGAAATCCGGTTTTACCAAAATCTATGAAATATTCCATCCGTAAGCAGTTTATATAACACATTATAACCGCGGATATTGAATACCTAGCTTACAGTGTACTTTCTAAACCAAAACCATCTCTGAATCCCTCCATACTATATACAAACTTAAACCTCGATTATTCCAACTCTAAACAGCACATCCCAAAATACATAATCTCAGCCAATAATGAAATCACGAGAAAACAAATCCAGACACTATTATCCTCTACCAAATGCGTTTTTATTCTACATCAAACCTTCCATATCGCAACGATCGAGTGACTCGGTGGTCGAACTTACAAAGTATTCACCACCACAGCCAAAATAATCGAAGAGGATTTCGCTGAGCGTACGAAGCACTGCCTTTCATAAAGGGAAAAAAAAGGGGGGGGGGGCCGAATAAAAAAGAGAGCGGGAAGTCTCGGTTCGCGAAGCGTTTACCGCGTGCACGGCGTACCGCTATCTCCGTCCCACAAGGAGGGTCGAAAGTTTTGGCGAGAGGGAGGGAAAAGCCAAGGGAGGGGGAAGAAAGGAGGGAGGGGAAGCGTTGCTCACCGAGTCCTCGCGCCGTAATGCGAAATGCTCCTGTAATCGGATTCCGGCGGTAATGCGATTTATATGCGGTGGCAATGCGTCATTTTTCCGCGCAACATTGCGGAAAGAGTTCCTGGCTCTTGTTTAACCCACGATAACCGTCGATATTTCATCAGGCCGAGGGCGATGCCGTGACAAAGCGCGAAATAAGAGCAACGAATCAACTCCTTTGCGATCCCACAGGTTTTATACGTCCTGCCCGAACGAACTCAGATTGCAGATTATGCTGGAATTATTGATTGCGGATTATGAACGAAAATCTGAAAACGAATTTATGGTTATAAAAATTACTTTGAAAGTTAAGGACGTTAAACTAAGAGGTTAAACTGAACGTTAAAAACTTTGTAAGTTGGATTAAAAACTTTGAACTAAAAAGACTTTAAAAGTTAAAAAACGCTCCACATGTTGCCGACTCAGTCGTATTCGAATGTGCTTTTCTTGCACGCGACACCCACCGTGCACACAGCCCTTTGAAACCCAAAACATTATTCACAATATCGCAAAAAAATATTTAAATTTTGGTTAAGTTTCTTATGAAACGTGAAATATTAAAATCACGTCGAAGTTTTAGTTCTGCTGTCTACGAATGGACAGCGCTCCGCGAACTTATTAAGCAACCTTAACAGTTCAGAGTGCGCGCAGGGCGATCTCGGTAGAATCTATTCGAAGCAATTCCTGGTGATAATCAGAAACAGAGGAAAGGCACGCAAAAGCCCTCAAGAGCAAATGTAAAAAGGGGATCAAAATATCCCTCGCACTGGAACTACACGAGGAGCGAGGAGGGCGCGGTACAACGTGGATGTAAATCCACTATAGCAATGCATCGCGGTTATCGTGATTAGCATTCGGCCAATAAACGATTACACACAACGGTGCACGAGAAAGCCCGGAAACGTCGAAACAATGACGAAATTCGCAAGAATTTCGATCCGCAGTAAACAGCCTGTAATCCTCCCGTTGTTTGCCCCAGGGGCTGAGAGTACAAATAGGGGTGGCGCTGGAACGTCGGCAGGGGAGGCAGTCTCACCTTCGTGCACGTAATACGAGATCCTGCCGGTCGTTACGGTGCTTCTGTAATCGTACTCTTCCCGTGACTCGAGCGTTCCACTATTCATCGATGCGCACCGCTGTTCTATGATCACGCACGCTCCCTGTCACTCTGCCCCATTGACGCTGGAAGGCCCCGCCGATTATGTCCGTCCGATGGCTTTAAACGAGTCTAACGCCAGCCTCGCGGACGATGGGCCGACGAACAAAAAAAGCTCGCGGCGGAAAATAGGAAATCTAGTGCGCGAACTTCGAGATCGATTGCCACTCGATTAAAAATACCCGGAGGCCGCAGATCATCGGTCGGTGGGTTAAAATAAAATCCGCGAAAGGTCCGCGACGGCGGCTGATGATGCTTTTAAGTGTTGTCCTCGGTTCTGAAGATGTTCGATTAATTAATCGCGGGAGATGCGATGTTTTAAGAGTAAACCGATGAAAGCAGCTAAACTGAACGAAATGAGCGATCAGTCGTTTCTCAGAAAAATCGATGTACTTCATTAGGTGGGGTATTTTTTTAGACTTTTCATGATACTCCCGCATTTTTCCTTTAAATGTATACGTGATATATGTGAATATGTCCAGAAAGTGGCTAGGTTTAGCGTCAAGGTAATCAGAATGATAATATCGGTCCGTATAAACGATGAGATTTATGCGGACGATGTTAAACGCGTGGAAATACAAGAGGGATGGTATAGCTGTATGTTAACGCCAGAACTACCGAAATCGTTGAAATGACAGCTCAGTCAGTTTTTAAAAAGCTTGCACGATTTTATAACGATGCGTTTTCGAAGGTTTTCCATGATTTTATTCCAGTATGACACGTCGATCAATGTATTGTTCTACCGACGTATTCCCTTTGCCAACCCCTTTTTCCAAAGACATATGTCGTGCCCTAAACATATCCGGAAAGTGGCCATTAGCGTTGACCCTCGCAAAGTGGACACAGTGTCCAGTCGAAGTCAGTGTTCCTAAACAGAGCAACGTCGACAGCCTTCTCAGATTTCCTCCCTATTTTTTTTCAGTGGCACTCTTCCACTCATTTTCAGCGATAACAATAGCCACTTTTAAATACTCCTCCGAATGGAACTTATATACGTAGTATAATAACAGATCACTGAACGAGCGTCCATATAAAGTTAAAAAATTCAAAGACTCCCGGTTGACTAGCTGGATCAAAGTTCGATTCTCAAAATTCCAGGTTAAACAAGTTGCAATTGCAAGGATAGAAATTCTCAAGAATGAGATTCTGCAAGAATCGAACTTGTATTCGCAGTACGATAATGAACCACTGAACAAGCCTCCCTATAAAGTTAAAAAAAATCGAAGACTCCAGTTGGATCAGGTGGATGAAATTTCAATATCCCAGTCAAAAATCCGGATAGAACAGCTTCCAATTGCAAGGATGGAAATCCTCAAGAACGAAACTCTGCAAGAATGGAACTTGCATTTGCAGTTCGATAATAAACCACTGAACGATCCTCCGTATAGAGTTAAAAAAATCAAAGACTCCTGCCTGACTAGCTTTATCACGGTTCGATATCCCACTCAAAATTCCAAGTAGAACGCGTTCCAATTGCAAGGATGGAAATTCTCGGGAGATTACCGGCACCTTACCCGTGCGAATAATCGAAGGTTATTGGCGGCCGTGGGCCGCTGAAGGAGCTAATCGTACCGAGCTGTCGGAATAATCAAACCAGCCGTCGTAATTAGGCGGCGGCAGTCGTGATTTCGCGAATTAACCGGCAATTGTTCGGGCAACGTCGCTTCATCCGAACGTCGACGGTCCGCATTCATCGACGTCTTTGCAGCTGTAGCAGCCACGTTTCAACGGCGGACCGCCCAAGCCTCTAATCTTCGACTTGTAATCTTCCTGGCCGCAGAAGGGACACGATCGTGCACTATTAGAGACTGCCGTAAGGGAAATGGAGTACGCGAGAGAAACCTGGCTCGCGTTCATTACGTACTGTTTGTACGTATAATGTGCGCGATATTAATGCTGTATACCCCCGAGCACGGAGCATTCCGCGTCTTTGATTTCGATCCCGGATGTAAAGTGTCCTGCGAAACTGGCAGATGTAACAAGCTACCAAGTTACGCGGTCCATACATTTCCTGTATACAAATGGATCCTGGCTATGAGTTTTGTTGCGAAGCAACGTTTAATTATCGTCGAATTTAGGTTATTCGTTGTGCGACGAGAGGGCCGTAATGTTGTCAGCGTCGGTTATAATATTCTTCCGTACCTTTAATAATATACCCTATTACTATCAAGGATTTTATATATTGCGTTTACCTGGATCGTGGATTACTGGGAAATATAATTTTTTATTTACTGCGAATTGCCGTTTTCATTGCCAAAATGAAATAACGTACCTTTATATTATCCAAATGCGCGTGCAAACCTCTTTCTAGATATCTATTTCATCTATATAAATATCAATTGGTAATACATTAATTAATTAATCGGTCTGTCCCTATAAGGGTATATTGACCATACAGGAACCACGTGAATATATCGCTATGAGACGTTTCGCGAAGATCGACACGGATAAGACGACAAAGAGAAGCTCGAGAATGAAAGGAGTATCGAGGTGAAACATTTCATTTGCAGTTCTTTCGGCGGAGGGATGCAAACTTTGAAAGCTCCGTGCCTCCACCAGAAGAGCGATTGCGATAATTGGAGAAGCGCTTTCGCATCTACTTATTTCAAAGGCAAGATTCAGATTCAAGCGTTATATAGATGCCAATTACAGTCTCCTGAATATATGGACGAGTACTCCCCGGGTAATCTGTACTAATTACTTTAACAGAGAAGCACGAACCGTCGTCTTTATGGATCCGGTAACAGCGTCTTGCAGTTGCGCCCCCAACTTATAATCTTCCCGCTTCTCCGTCGAATATCCAGGGGACGATCGTGTTTCCCCCGTTGCGTAGTACGAGATGGAAATCAAAGGAGTGGAATAAACCCAAAGGGGGCGGAACCAGCAGCCCGTCGGAGAATCACCAGTTCCTCATTCTGTTCTTCGTCTTCAAAGCGCATATCACCACTGTCTGTACTGGTGGCACTTTAGAAATAAACTAAGAGCACCTCATGGGTACTAATTTCCGTTATTTCCTTTGGAGGAATTCATTTTTGAAAATAACAATGAAAATTACTACTTACTTTCTCTATGATTACTCATATTACTAGTAAACCGCGTGTGTTATATGATTCAAGGAAAATCTCTCGACACTTGGCAGTTCAAAAATCTCGACAGAGATGTTTATGCGAATGAATGAAAAATCCAAAAAATTAAACCTGACAGCAAGCCGTATCTTAACACATTTATACCTAAACTTATATCAACAAAGAAAAAATGATACTCGCGATAGTTGTATGTGATAATGACGGAAATATGACAATAAAATATTTTTTCGGTTGCCTAATAAAATTTTCCTAGCTTTCCCGCATGGAACACAAGCCGATAAAACATTATCAATTTATTAACATTTTGTTTATGTATTATATATATTATTTTTGTTTATATATTATATCATATATTAATTAAAATTTAATGCCCAAAGATACTTTAACTTAAATTTATAAAACGATAAAATGTAAAAATGTAAAACGTCAACACAGAACAAATTTTACTTTAGATCATTGGCATCATTCGTAAATGGCTATACTCGATCCATTTACAATAAAAAAAGTATCATACAATTTCAAAGCACATAATAGACAAAGTGTTAAGAAACGAGTAAATAAAACATCTTACAAAGCTTCAAAATAAATGTGCATAATTCTGTGGTCAAGCCTCCAAACCCCAGCTGTCCAGCCGTATGATCTCGTCCACGCAGCGCGAAGAATTCCGCAAAAATCTTCCACGAAGATCGTCCGAGTTATATCCACCACGAAAGGACCCTTCAAGAGTGCAGAATTCCACGGGCTGGTTAATCCATGACGAGGAATATAACCCGCGTGCAAATTGTATCGCCGGCCGTCTCCCTCGTAGCGCAAACATTAACAATTTCGAAACGTACGATTTATGGCCGCCCCTTGGGACGCAAATGTTTGCACGGCGCTACGCGCCCTTCCGTTGACAGTGCGCGAAATTGCTCGGCCGACGATTGAAAAAAGCGATGCTCGTCGGCCGGAATGCAAATCGACCGAACGGAGGGCCGATCCGTGCGTAAAGCCGAGCGATAAACATTAGCGTTAATCGGATCGAGCCACCATCGGAACTTCGAACTAATTGCGGCTGTTCTTTAACTCCCCGTAACCGACGTATGCTACGCTATTGGACTTCGACACTTTAACGATAATTAAACCCCTCGACGTACACAAATAAACGGAATTTTCTGCGTCCAAGAAATACTATTCAGTTCGGCTTAGATGCAACTTTGTAATCTAATAATACAACTGAGTAATCCGATAATTATATTAGGTGTACAACTTTGCTTCCACTGTGGCCAACGATGGACAATACTTTGAATCATAAATGTACAACCTGAAATGTACAATCTCAAATTTCGGAAGAAAAAACTGACGGAAGCATATTTGTACACCTAATACTGCACGGCGTCCGCCGAAAACAGCTCTTGACGAGTTGGACTGGTCGAAATCTACGGTGACACCTGAAATAAATCATGACCCTAACTCGTCACTGTATGTCATGGGGTTAATCTTTCAGCGGAATCTGATGTCTTTAAAAGAGATGGAAAAGATTAGGAACGATCAATGCATCGTTCGACGATGGATGTGGGGCTCTTCTATTTACGATAATCCACGAATCTTGAAAGGAGCAATAACTGCCTTTGGGACAAAGCGCGTAAACGGAATATTACTTTTAACTGATCGTGGGTTATAAAGGGTTAAACAGATTGATACAAGAACTCAATTGTCAAATTATCTTAAAATTAACAAATTAGACAATCAATTTTGACACAATTGTTATCATATTATTGTTATATATGATATAAATGATTAAATGGATTATCTGAGGTTTTTGTATCCTTTCCTTTTTATAGATATTTGAAGGCATGAAACAAAGTAATTCACCAAAAGAGAAGGCGAGAATCGAGGAAATTGTAAAATTTAACAATAAATATTCATATAATTGCCATCATATTATTGTTATGTATAAAAGAGTCAGATCTACTTAGCTGAGTTTCTTTTGCCCTCTTCTTTTCATAGATATATGTAGTACATCGAGATATGTTACGATAGACACGGATTATTCTAGGGCTAATGGATTACTGTAGTAACCGCCAAGAGTGTAAGAGTTAATCTTTTCGATGGAATCGCCGACTATGGTCGACAACAGACGAGGAATGTCCAAACGTTGGCTAGAATCCACGATCGCCGAAGGCTCCTGCAGTCAAGTACATTACATTCGACATTTGATTTTAAAGCGGATATGGATTTTTGCTCGACAAACGGTGCTCTGGCTTTGCTATCGACAAATATCTACCTATCGATTTTAAATAAAAATCAATGTGGCTATCATAATATGACTGCAGTCATTGCCCATGAAGTAAAGATAACTGAACATACTCGAATTTTCTAAAAGCTATCCATCTGACATTATCCTCTTTATTCTTATCGTTCATCGGCTATTATCTTCATCTACTATCACCTTTTCTAATATCTTTGTTGTCTTTATCCTTTCCATGAAACTTTAGTGATCAAAGGCAACTGAGAGGAATAACGGAGATTAGTTTAGAAATATACAGCGTATGCGAGTCGTTATTGAAATCGAACACCTTGGAGGAACCGGGCAAGACGCAAGTGAGGGTGGCTTCCTTACGGTGCTTTTCACCTTAGAATATCACCCTCGAGTAATGTGAGACACGAGACTTCGTCTAGATTTCCAGAACGACTTTCGAGCCACTCGAAAAGAATGTGCAGATTCGAAAAGGCCGATGGAGTAATATTTTCCAGATAACTCGTTAAAACGCCCGCTCTCAGCTGCCAGTCGATTTTACGGAAGCCTGGAAGGAAGCCAGAAAATTGCCGAAATTGCTTGGAATTGGATAAATACCGTGGAGCAACTCGAGGTACTCGAAAAAGATCGTAATATTTGTCACCCAGGTGGATAATGCAACGACCCACTCGCTTGACGTGAAGTAGCTTGGACTTTTACAAAAAATTCTATTATTATGTGACATTCGAAATTGACGAGAGTAGAATTCACCGCTAATTATTTTGACGTTTGATCGGAATCCAAATGTCAATAATTTCGAGCGACATTAGGATAGAACTAATTTACTTTGCAACCACGTTATATTTAGTAGATTATCGACGAAATATCAAAATACTGAAATATATAGTAATTTACAAGAGTTATGGTAAGTTCCAATTTATTTTGGCTACAAGTTTTGTTTCATAACTTTCCCATGCTGTTTGCTATTAAGTATCTATATACTGACTTATGGCTGAAATATTGTGAAGGAATGTGTTTCAATATAACCAATAAAGCGATATATTATCGCCAAGAGATACATAACGCAGTTTTTGATACAGTTTCGTACAATGAACATCCGAGAATCAATACGGTACATTAGCTACGAAACGCGGTTTTCGTCAATTAAAAGAAACGTGAGTATCTGAAGTGTTACTGTAAGGAAATTTGTATTCTGTGCTGATGCTGCACATTTCTTAATTACGTTACCTTCTCGACATTTGATCACTGATTCAAACATTTTTCTTCAACTGCACCCCCCCCCCCCCTCCGCACCCAAGCTTTTAGATTTAATTAGAAGAGCACAATGATGTCATAATTTAATGACTAGGAGATAAAGTAAAATAAAAGAAATTACTTCTTTGCATAAAAATGACCTAATGAGAGAACTTGATACGCTCGTGATAGCTACATCTTACGGCAGAATTTTATCCTCGGGCCACTTAGCTTACCCGTGGTAAACCATTTAGGAAGAGTGCACCTATACGTTAATGTATGCAAAAACGCGGCAGTAGTACACACTTAAATATTATATTATACTATTAACTTCTTGACATACAAATAAAACTGAATTTTATGCGCTCAAAGAATACTATTTAATTTGGCTCAACCGAACTGTTACGTGCAAGCTAAGAAAGAAAACGCGTTATTTTGAAATTTGGATCGTTATATAAAATTTAATCAGGTTGATATATAATGTTAATGGAAAACAATTATTTATCATTTTTGCTTAACTCAAATATTGTTTAACATGACATTCGCTGTGCGAGCTCACTGCTATACCGAATACTGCTTTCAATGTCCTCCTTTTTAATGTACTGATTTAAGGATGGAACTTCGTCATTGGTACTGCTAAGAAGCTGAGAGGGTAGGACATCTTAATCATTGGGAACAAACCAAAATCGACCCATCAGCGAAACAAATCAATAATCTAATAATATACTGCACGTCGTCTGTAGAAAACAGCACGTGACGAGTTAAACTCGTCAAAGTCTACAATGGCACATGAAATGAATGACATTCCCAACTCATCATTGTATGTCAAGGGGTTAACTCTAGAATTTGTCCAAGAATTATCCTTTATTCGTACATCACATTCTCTTGCCTCTAACACTGCTTTTGCTTCGAGATTAATCACAAATTTAGCAGCTACATTTGAAAATGTTGGAAAAGAATAAATTCGGCGGTGTTGGGTTCACGACGAATATTGATACGTCGCTGAAAAAGCAAAACACGGTCGTATGATATAAAAATTTCGAGAGACGCGCTCGAGAGACGGTGCGTGTAAAAATAAGCTGTTCTGTGAATTTTCTTTGTTAAATCTTCTAATAAACTTTATTGTTGTTTTCATAACGGTGACCTTATATTATTTCGACCACGTGGCCAAACTTCCATTCCAACAGAAAATAACAATAAAAATAAAGCCTCTCGTTCGCGAATCAACGCGCAACACAGGCTGCTTAAAATTAAGCAGAACTCAACTTCTGAGTCAGAGCTACCGCCAGGCTACCCATGCGTGCACCCTAACCTCAATTCTACCAACGAAACACGTCCCCCCGATGCGCCCACATCAAACTCTCCGCGTGCTCTAGACCCGTAAGGCTTCATGCCGCGGATAAATTTCCTACAGAAAAGCGGAAAATGGCCGGTAATAATATGCGTGAGTAATTGTCCGCAATAAGTGTGGAATTGCAAAGCATAAGTCTCGTACGTCGGACGGTAGACGTCCGCCTGAATCACGCGATTCCTTCATTTCTCCGTGCAACGTCGCCACGACGGCTCGTACTTCGCCCCGAATTATTTGCCAGTGCCGCAAAATTCCCTGGATGCTCGGGGGTGTATCGCTAACCCAAACGGCCAGCACGAATTTTGGGAATCATTCGGGTCCGCAGTTTTATACAAACACGGGCGAGGCGCAAAGAGGTTTCGAGGGAAAGCATATCGATGAAACTTTCGGGGAAAATCGTACTGGCAGAGCATTCCGGCAGGCTATACGCGGAACTTTACGTCGCCGATAAATTACAGCGATTCAGCGAATCGAGTAACTGCACAATGTATCGAGTAGCGGCGATGGCATCATGCATGAAATACGCTCTTCCGTGTTTCATGGAACATCGATTCGATGGGAGGAAGAGGGGGCGAAGGAGGGAGAAAGAGGGATGAGGGGGGAGGGAGGAGGGGGAGACATGCGTGCGCCGGCCCGTTGTCTACAATTGCAATTTCGTGCAGAACGCCTGCATGGACTTTTATTAGATACAGGCAGTACAAAGCGCGGCAAAACCCGTAAGAATCGCCAAGTTTCATCGGCATTATAGTTCGGTTTACGTGGATCTCGAGAGAGATTTACGAAATTCTGAAAGGCCAACCAGAATCTTTCGTATCGTATATATTGTAGAACTGATGATTTTTCTTGTGAACGTAATCCGTGGGTTCTGGATCGGATGAATCTAGCGAGTGTCGCTGAGAATTGAAGAATTGAGGAAAAAAGGCGGACGGAAATCCGAAGTTACTGTAAAGCGATGGGGAAAGTTGTATTTTCTACGTGGCAGATGCTACATCGCGTTTCACTCTCTGCATTTTTCCACGCTGTCTTCCTAATATTCACCGTATTTATATAATAGGTTG
Organism: Ampulex compressa; assembly: GCA_038496175.1. Taxonomy (NCBI): domain Eukaryota; kingdom Metazoa; phylum Arthropoda; class Insecta; order Hymenoptera; family Ampulicidae; genus Ampulex; species Ampulex compressa. The sequence continues at coordinate 59,377 of JBCFXI010000836.1, forward strand.
AATAATGTCATTGACGATTCGTAAGAAAGAGTAACAAAAAAGAAATTCATAAGAAACAAGGAGAATTTACAGCCTCTCGATGTTCTGATAACCATGATTAGTTCCACGGAACTATTATTTTCATCCAAAAGATTTTCTTGTGAATTGCATCTATCACGACTAAATCTTACCTATAATATAAGAAGCCTCACATCGGTGTACGTATTCTACGATTGATATTCCTCGCAAAGGATGTTTCCAAAATCAGCATTGGATTGTCAGAAAGCATGAAGTCTCGTAAAAGGACTACGCATACGGGACACACGATCGTTAAGACCCATTACACTTCCCAAGTTCCTCTCGTAGTTTCTTTGCTATATAAGCACCGCGAAATATATGCTTTTCAAGCTTCCACCACAGCCCGACAAAACTTTCTCCGCAATTTCTCACTGTATACGACGCATAGTACGTTCAAAGACCTAATTTCAGAATGGTTACTGGATGAAAAATATTCATTACGTACAAAAGTGGATAAACACCCTTTAATCCGTCGATCGATCGTGATCACGGATAATATTATTACTTGATTCTATAATTATATAACGATTATATCGATCATTTGCTTCGACTCTATCGCGTAATGAAAAATCGACTCCGATCAAAAAAAAAAAGCACGTGGCATTTTACGTTGAAAAAAAAAATTCCGAGTCGTCCCAGTTTAACACAACTCTAAGGATTAATTGCGCGGCGTCAATATTAAAATAAAGCTCCTAAAGCGCGCGCTGTAAATTCAGCGTACCAACAATGCCGAGGATATTTTTAATAAAAGAAGATATTCATCGACAAGGAACAATGCAGCCGGCGTCGAAATGAATCGTCGCGGGGATGCAATCGTGCAGGCGTATTCGAGGAGTGGGGGAGGCGCTGGTGCGAAATCGAATATGGATGCGGGCAGGAGGTGCGTTTACGCGTAAGAACATAAAAAAATCCCCCGCCTGTGTAGGCGGCCGATGGATTTCACCCGGATTCATCGATATCACTTCGCACGATCTGAAAGCTCGAAAAAGGTGTCCCTCGATGGCGAATCCGCGAACTCTATTGGCGGCTGTCTCGTCTATCATTTTCTTCCTCGCCCTATCTCCACCCCCGTCCCCCTTTCCCCCTATCTCCGGCCTTTCTTGCCCCCGTTTTCACCATGATGTGAATTTCGATTCCGCTGTCGACGTGTCCTACGCGCTGCAACGTTCTCAGACTTTACGGTTTCCGAGTTATCGCCACCCCTATCCCCTCCCGCCCCCCCCTTCTCTTACACCACCCACGTTTCCCCTACGAGGACGAAGAATGATATGTCGCGACAGCTTGGAGAAGATTAAACGCCCCCCGCCCCCCTTTTTCGTTTCTCATATACATACACCGAAAGATAAGGAACGTGAAAAAGGAGGTGTAGGGGGCGAGCGAATCGCAATAAGCCGTAAAGCAGTTTTGGATGGAATCCGGTGGCCTTTTTGATCGAGACCACCGACCGGATTATTGGCGACATTTCACGTGGGCACAGGGGTTGGATTGGAAAACGAAATCTTTATAAATCGCCACGGAATTATTTTCGACGGTAGCCTGTTTTCAAGAGATACGTCAAGGGAAAGGAGGTCGATGTAATTCGGGCATTGCATATCTCTGCTCTAAGGGAGACACGATATACTGGGTTGTTCGATAAGTTCGCGGAAAGGAAATCAAAGAACGAATTTATGGTTGGAAAAATGACTTTAAATGTTAAAAGCTTTAAATTAAAGTTTTTAGCTGAAGTTAGTTTCAAACCAAAGACTTTTAGTTTACTAAAGTGTAAGACTTTAAAACTAAAGTTTTAAGATAAAGACTTTAAACTAAAAAGTTAAACTAAAAGTTAAAGACTTTAAACTAGCAAGACTTTAAAAGTTAAAAAACGGCCCAAATCTTGCTGACAAAGTCGTATTCGAATGTGCTCTGTTGCATGCGGCACAGACTGTGCACACAGCTTTTTGAAACCCAAAACTTTATTCAAAATATTGCAAAACAATATAAAAATTTTGGTCGAGTTTCTTATGAAACATGAAATATTAAAATGACTTCGAAGTTTTAGTTCTACTATTGACGAATAAACGCCACCCTGCAAACTTATTGAACAACTTAACCTGCAACTTATTGAACAATATAAAAATTTTGGTCGAGTTTCTTATGAAACATGAAATATTAAAATGACTTCGAAGTTTTAGTTCTACTATTGACGAATAAACGCCACCCAGCGAACTTATTGAACAACTTAGTAGCCCGCTTTCCTCGATACTGTTACCTTCGCAGAGTATTCCAAACGCTTAAATATACATCGCGTATATATAATTGATCGTCCATTCGAGCCCTTCTCCGGTCTCTTAAGATGGATGGACGAGGGGGAAAAAGTGGAGCTCAGCAGCGGCGCTCAGGGGACCCTCGAAAGTCTCTGGATTTTGACGGCACTTCGTGTAATCGCCGAAACTTTCGATAAACCGGTACTCACTCGCGTTAAGAGTGTAGCACGTGACAAGAGGTATCCAACGACCGACGTGATGTATCGTTTGTTTGCACGTCGAAAGGCAGATATGGATGTATCATCCGTCCGATGTGATGGATGCCAGACATGTTTAGGAGGACATCAGCGAAGTTCTCTCGCCTAATTCGAGGAAGCTTTTTGCGGCGGTGCACCTTGAAATACGCGTCTGCGTTGAAGACGTCTCTAGAATCAGTTTTTTTCTTCTTTTAATTTTTTTTTCTGTTCTTTATCCCGCAGCCCTCCAGCGCGAAGTGAATTCCGATTTGATCTCCAAGTGTCGTACGTGCTCGACTGTACGGGGAGGGCTTAACAGTCTCAAAGTAGCTGCCGTATAACCAGACGGCTCGTAAATCGGCCGCCTGCCGTCCTCCGTGGTCGTTTCGCGAATCTCTCCTTGATCTCGAGTGCTTCTATCCCCGGCACTTGACTTTAGAGCCTTCTACCCGTCTTTGCTTACTGACGCGACGACGAGCGCGGTCGATGCTCAATTTAACGAAACGAAATCGATGGAGCAGCCGTCGCGTTTACATGCAAAATCCTTCATCGAATCGCTCGCAGCGCCCCTTTCGCTCTCCGCTACGGCAACATGTTTCTGATACGCTGAAAGGTACCGTGTACGCAGGGCAAGAGAAGTACACGATCGACGGTTCGAGTTCTGCGATAAAGTACTCGTAAAATGCAGCAACCTCAAATTTCGCTTTTTGCTACGCGTCGATGAAGTGGAGCTACGCGCAAATACTTCTACCCTGCTCGCTTCAATACTACTCTCAGGGAAGGAACGATTTTGTATTGGTGAGAGCTATCGTATACGTCCCTATGTGTTTGTACATTGTTGATATTTTCGTTCCACGGGAAAAGTTAGATATAGTGGAGGGAAGATACGTTGCCATAAATTGCAAAACGATTATAGTTATATTGCGGATACTCCTATCCTTCTTTATCGCGTGGTAAAACCACTTTCGACGCTTCGAGGTGTCGAGACGTAAACACATCGTAAACCGTGATTTTTCTGAAAGCGCGCCATTACTTAGCCCGCTAACCATATTCAAATAATTCTGACAATTCTGAATCTCAGATGGATGAAATGCAATCGGCGGAACGGGAACAGTCGGTTGAATCATTTCAAGTAGCGGGCGTTCATGACTTGAATGCATTCATGCATATTCAGCTACGCGAGAAGCTGGATTATACGGGGAATCTAAAGTATTATACTTCTCATTATTCACGTAAAACCGCCGCACTTGCTACCGGAAGCCACATGATCAATGGCACGGTAACTAAATTAACATCCCCCTACGATTAATATTAATGAATTTGTACGTCGATCAAAGTGAACGATTCTGCTGATATCGACGATTAAATTTCGATTTTATAATCGCCCAATGACATTAACTCGCATATGAAGGGGATTGTTAATAGAAAATCCAATATCGGTGTCTACTTCTACTCACACGTGCCCGCGCCAATCGCTTTTGCTTTGTCAAAGTGCAGATTCGTATCGATCGTACGCGACCGGGCGTGGCATCAATTTGACGTACAAATTTCTGCCGAGATAAGGTTGAAAATAAGCTCGGCGGTCTTGCAAGGGCCGAAGCCTCACTTCCCTCTGATTTCCTACGGAGAATGGGATATTTCCAGGAATTTGAGCAAATCGTGGTAACCGTTAGCTCTGTCATCCTCCTAAGGATGAGGCTTCAAAGCGTTTCTTCCCGACAGACGTTCCTCTATAACAACAGAAACCCCCTTTCTTTTCCGACGGATTTCAGCCTTATGATCCTCTTCTCAGCACCGGGACATCCCTTTGAAACACGGAGAAACGTACCGGGAAAAAGAAGGAAGGCGAATTGAGAAGACGCTTATCAAAACAAGCCGCGCACGTGGTTTCCTCCCGCTTGCAACGTTGTTAAACTCGATTACGTCGGCTACTTTTTTCTGCTTCCTCTTTTTCATTACGTTCATATAAACTGAAACGAATGTCGGGGGAGAGAGCAGGAATCTTCTGTCCTGAAAATAATAAAGTCGAAGAAAGAAAAAGCCTTTTTTAGCCTCAAATCCTTAAAGATACTTAAGGCCTATATAAATATTAAGGCCAATAGCTAAATTTTGTAATTTCGCCAATTGCGCTTTAAAATTGGCCGATTCTAATGGGCCAATAAGTAATTGCGCCAATTCTTACGCTTTCAAGCAAAAATCCCTTTCATGCATCAAAGAAATTGTTACGCAGTCATCTCGGATAAAGAACTACTGTTTGGACAAGAACACATTTCTAAAGATATAAAACAGCTTGTGCAACGACGTAACGAATATATGGAGACGCAAAGGGACTGAAAATGACGTCACCGCAACTTGTCTATCTCCGCCGGAAAGAAAGTATGTCGTTGCGTAGAGAACCAAAATCATTGGCCACGGATTAGAGACGGCGAGATGAAGAGCGGAATGCGGCGGAGAAATTGTGAAGTAGCCGCCTTAATACCGACGTTTCTGCGTTGAATAATAAAATGGAATGTAAGTAAGCTTATTCGCGGCTAATCCCACCCAACTTCCTCCTCGTCCCATTTCCGCGGCCGGAGGGCTTCGCGATGTGGGGAAATACGGGATAAAGGATTCGGCGGATGTGGACCTCCACCTCCCCCCCCCCCTCCTTTACTCGCCCCCCACCACTCGATATCTTTCTGCCCGTACGAGACGTCGAGAGGCCCCTGAAAATTCCAGGATAGACACTCTACAAAGTACCTGACTCGATTATGAAAATGTACTTCCCCTGGCACTGTCTCGCTCTCTCTCTCTCTCTCTTCCTCATTTTCCCTCTTTGTCTCTCTATTTCGTTCTGATTCCCCCTCCCTTTCTCTCTTTCTCGCCCCCCTCCCCTCCTCCTCCTCGTAGTTCCCGACGAGCCTTTCGCATTCGTCCGCGGCTTTAACCTCTCTTTGACGACGACGTAAGTGCCGTGAATCCAATGGAGGATACTCAGACCCTTAGCAGGAAGTAAATTAGTCCATTTATCTTAGGTACAGAGAGTCAGGAGGAGGGAAAGGTGGTATATGCATCGCCCCATCGCGGAACAGAGCAATTAGGAATTCATAGGCGATACTCGCATGAATAAATGAACGACGACGCCTCGCGGAGGCCTCCACGGATATTGCGCCCGCTATGAAAATTCGAAGGGGGTATCGAGGCGCTGAATTTTTAACTCCTCCAAATCGAAAACGAAATTGTTTTTCGAACGAGACTCTGTAGATCATTAGCGATGATACGCGTTGTTTTGAATTCTGCCAATGTTCCGAGATTCCGTGGATGATTATGACGCGTTATAATAATGAAGATATAATCTTAGACGATGAATTGAGGACATATGTATTTCAATCTCAACCAATCAAAAAATGCCTCGTTAAGGCTACGTTTAAATCCTTTAACACTAAACCTACCGAAGCGGTTAAAATGACCGATCGAACGTTTCTTGAAAAAATTGCTGTACTTCGTAAAAGGGTATTTTTTGAGATTTTCTATGATTCTACCGCGGGGTATGAATCATTACATTGTTCTATCGACAATTCTCCTTAGTGATTTTTTTCTTTAAGAATATACGCTGTATTCATAATATGGACCGTTTACTTTGAAAGTGGTGTAAGTCCATTTTCTCTTGTTTCGAGAAAATTAAAAGTTAGCATATTTGTTAATCTAAGTTTAATTTAAGTTGTTAATTTAAACATTTTTTTAATGTTTTAAAATATTGATGATATACAAGACATACATCAAGTAATTATTGCTCCATATTTTTATATTCTTCGTATGTAATAGGCCTTGCATCGTGATATAAAGGCGTCAGGGTGATTTTTTTCAAATTTTGGTGGTCTTCTCCGACATGTACGTATTTAAAATTTTTTATTCTTAAATCCAAAGTATTAAATTCTGTCTCCCCCATTGATGTTTTATATAAAATACAATACGGTGCGCTTTTGCAAAATCTCATCCAATATATTTCGAACCAATTTACTTTTTCTCCATTAGTGTTTCTTCTTATTGGTTTTTTAATTGGGTTTTGTATATTGTACAAATATAAAAAGCAGTAGCCGCTGACCTCACCACATATCTATCGAAATTGGACTTACACCACTTTCAAAATCAATGGATACGCAATTTCTTTTATCGGCCAATATTAAATTGAACAAAGCGTTAGTATTTTTTAAGGAATTAAATACTAATTAGTTATAAACCAAAAGTTTAAACTAAATTAAGCATAAATAACGCGATATCTAATTTTTTTTTAAATGGACTTACACGACTTTCAAAATAAACGGTCCATATGTCCAGCAAGTAACTGATAGGTTTTATACTAAGGCATCTAATACTCATATGCGTATGACACATTCTTCATCTCATTGTTACTTCGATTTAGCGAGTAATTATCACGCTGATACCACTTTTCAGAGTATTAACCTGCGATTAACATGAGGCGCACCTATTCAACGATGAAAAATTAAAAAAAAGCTCCGACAGTTCCTCAGACCTATCACCTTAAATCTATACCATTTCTTCGCCCATTTCTATAGTATTTACTATAGTATTTACCGACTTACATGTAAGAAAGAAAAATCACCGAGATAACGAACGTGCTATGGAGAAACGACGATCGAAAAATCGTGCCAAACAGTGTAAGACGTCGACGAGGAAGCGGAGCAAGGAGCATAAATATCAATCGGTTACGACCCACTTCGCCCGATGGCTTCCCCGAAAAAGTCATCGAAGGGGCTGCATGGCACGCTCATCTCTGATTCCTGTCGCAATTTTATTTTCTAACGACGCAGAACGACGAGGAGGACGTCCTCCTCCGCCTTCGAGTACGAACCGTGCAATTTCCTGGCCTTTTCCCCCACCCACGGCCGAATCTCTTTGCTCTTGTACGTAACGGCGGGCATCCGATCCGAGGGGACGACGAGAACGACCAGGATGACGACGACAGAATCGTCGATCGCAAAAGGACTGGGAATGTAAATGAAAATCACAATGTCCGGGGCTCGGGCACGATATGATACCTCGAAAAGTTCCTCCAAGTGCCCTACTCGCCTTGTGCATAGCCCTTTAAAACTAAGTCTACAAGCCACTTTCTAGACATATTTATGTATATCGTGTTTATCCTTAAAGACAAAGGCTAGTAATACGAGATATTGATAGATTAATAGAATTATTCGTACTGTATTGTAGAATCATGGGAAATCTCAAAAAATTCCATCTTACGTAGTAACGCAATTTTTCTAAAAGACGATTGGGCGGTCATTTTGACTGCTTCGGTAGGTTTAGTGTTAACCGAGAAATTCGTGTCGGTTTACTTCATCTTCTTGCACCCGAGACTCTTCTAGTAGGAACGATAAGTCGTTTGTACGCTTATATAATATATTCCAGGGCAATGGCTGTAGGATTATCCTGTAAAGGTTTTATATTCTGTTTAAAATCGCTATTCTCGCTTGAAAGCTTAGATTCGTGTATTAAAACTCTGTATTAGGTTGCAGGATATTTAATGCTCTACAAGGAAGATTACCTTTGGATTTTTGCATCAAAGCTAGCGTTTCATTATTCTCTGTGTAATCTTATATTATGAATTAAAAATGAGCAAGGGATGTAAGGGAAGAGTTTTGCGTGGAATATGTTTTCCTACTGGTCTCAAGAGGAGACGTTTGAATATTTATATATACATTAATTTATAGATAATATGATCTGCGATTGACCCTTTCCAATCCAATGATGCCAATCCAGCCGATCATCCGTATAATCTACTTCTACTAGACAAATACTTCTAAATTATTTTTCTTCCAAATTTAATTTTATCACTAAAAAATAATGATTTGGACTAGAAAGGATTAAGATGGTCAGACGACTTGCATTTCGTTACAGAAAGAATTCATATGCCCTACGTTATCGCACGATATTATCACAGATATGCATGTAATTATACGATGTCTATATATTCAATATGGTAAACTAGTGGAAAATTAATCTAACTCCAGTGGAGGAGAGCAATGAATTCCGTGCTGGTCACTCAGGCTCGATCTGCTCACTGACAAGGTTCCTAAACACCAAGCAGTTAAGAGCACTCTGTTTCCACGGCTACGTCGGATACCTCTCGGTTTTCAAGGTACGAAACTGCATCGAGGGTGTCGTGTCCTTTACAAGGCAATCGCATGTCGTAACAATCTACGTCTTGAGACCCTATAAAGGAACCGCGAATGTCCAGAAATCGGCGATACGGACAAAAGAGAAATCCTTGAAGTTGGGAACACCGTAAGAAGGTCTTCGGCATTTCTTTAGCGCCCTCTCCAGCGGTTTCGTTCCCGACTTACGCTCGCTTAATACTAGAATTACGTAAGTATTCAAAATAATATGTGCGTAATTTCTTCTAAAATTCCCGAGAATCGGAACTGTATTTTCTTAGACAACTTGTGAATATGGTCTTAGCGGATAATTACTTTTCACGCTTAATCATTTCTCCATCTGGTTTTGATGGAGATACAATTTGAATCGACAAAACGACATAGCGTGCGAGAAAGTCAATGATTTTTGCCCAATGGTGAGTGGCTCAATAATTAAGGTTCATTAATATTTGGGGACAAATGAAATAGAAAACCGGGAATATAAGATAGTGAATTAAGGCATATCATGAAAAGGCATGGAAAAAATTGGACAGTGGGGAAACTGGACCCGGACTCGAAATCGGAAACCTTTCTATTTTCTTAAACGTTCCGTTATTTCCAGTTTATATGTGAACATCGGAATCGATATATTTATCTCTCTTTATCCCGATTTTATTTGTAGATATAAATAGTATACTTAAATATATCAAACCACATTATTGAAATACAGAACAGGTTTTTGTTTTATCGCCACAACGACAAATATCTTTATTTCAGTATGACTATTTCGATTCCTTTACTCATCAACTTCGCAGGTGCTTCGTAAATATTTGGTAACAATTGCGTAACTGAATCGAAAAATAACTTCGATTTCTACCTCCGAAGCTAGAAAAACATTATTCTAATTTCAATACAAGAATTTTTTATCCTTTTCTCATCGACAAAGAACTTGTTCTCCTGAAAAAAATACCTAAATATTTTTCATGTATATCGCGTACCTTACTGTACAATATTATCTTTAACACTATATGTTTCTTTTATTTTCTTAGAAAACTTACAGAAATTTTCTTCCTAGAGAATGTTTCTTACTTTATTCGATAATTATTAAAAATAAATTATATGTTCCGCGTATTAGGAATAAATGTTAACCTAAATAAAGACAATACCTTTCGATTCTCACTGCTAGGATACTTCTCGATCTTTTGATATTTCACTATAGGATGTTCCTGTCTTTCCATTCGAGTCTCTGGCTTCAGTGTCGTTCAAGACGACGATGGGTACTTGTTATATAGGTTAGTCGTCCGCGCAGTCGTTCCTCGCGACCGAGGAAAAAGAGTCTAGACGGTTTACGACTCGCTCGTGCTTTTTCTCTCCTCATAGTGCGAGAATACTGTGAAATGACTTGCCCATTCTTTTTTTCCCGGGGGCGTACAAATGGACAGAAAAGTGTATTTGGAGCGAGAACTTTGTCAAAGATGCCTGAAGAATGCCAAACCCTTAAAGCTGCACAGTTTTGAAGAAAAACTTATACAATAAACCCTTATAACATAAAGTTGTAAAATCGTTTAGACCACATATATATTAAGTAGGTGCCGAATAAAAAGCGACGACAAATTGTAACAAAAATCTTCGACAATATGTCATGATGAATGTACTACATCAAACGTGCATTTAAATGATAAATCACGTAGCATTAACACATCGACGTATTCAATGCATTGAGTAGGCGTCGAATAAAAAATGGAGAAAAATGATTGCAGAAAGTTTTACCCGTATCCCCGCCTCGTCCATTTGCTATATAGGAAAAAAGTTTCAAAAGTGAATCACGAGGAACTAACACGTCGACCTATTCGATGCATTTAGCAACGATCGAATATTTTTCGTGATACAAACGAAGTTTCTCGCAAACACGGATGAAACAAATTTTCAAATAAATCCTCGCATAACATCTACGCATCACTTCATTGTACGTGATCCATCCGAACACACAATGTAGGAGAGCTTCGTTCTTAGGAGCTTTCAGACATATGAAGAATTACTTGGCTTGACGGACGAAAGGAACTCCAAAGCATATGATTGAAGGAGATGATACGGCAAAGTTGCATGCCAAAACGAGCGATACAAGTGCAGCGCGTAAAAATGGTAATGTCGAGTACGAGAGGAAGGATTCCCCAAGCGCACTTTAAATTATGAACTTTGGTTCCACGTCCAAGGTCTTACGGTGCCTCGATCAATGCCGTACGTGGGAGCATTACCAACGATCTTCCATCGCGCCCCTCGCATCGCGATGTTTGTCGAACTTATCGAAAAATCGCAATCCTTCGAGTGCACAAACTTCCATAAATGCTATCAAAAGCCGGAGTTCAGTTCAACGAAATATGACAAAACTATTTTTCTCTTTTACCCAAAGGATTCCTCTTGGAAGTACAAATATCCATTAATCGTGAAGGCATACAGGCGGCCCTTGACTTTCGCACAATTCGCTATTTCGCACATTTTTTAAAATGCAACTTTTTAATCCTTTGCGATCGGATGTCCACTCTATGATAAGAGGGCATCAGACTTCAGCCATCAGATTACAATGTTGTTCCGATGAAGAGGCCAAAACAGTTTCACTGTTGCATTAGGGCGTGCGGCAATGTGTTATGTGCTTTGTTAGTGTATTTGTTTAAGCTTAAATATTTCGCTCTTATAAATTGATAAACGTGAGTAAGAAACGGAGAAACTATATTGTTGATAGGAGCGAAAAGAAATTAAGGACTCATAAACTTCATAGGATCGAGACAAAGATGAAAATAATTAAACGTTCTGTAAACGGTGAATCTTTTGCTTTAATCGGATGTTTGTACGATGTAAACAGATCTACGATATGTTCAATAATGCATCTTGACAAATTTTTGACTATCATGGAAGAATGCATTCCCAATAGAGAACGTGCATCTAAAGTACATAGAACAATTGAGAAAGACACTGGATGTTATACAAATCTTTATCCTAATAAGTAGTATTCAACTAATTCTTGACAAATTCATAAAGAAAACATCTAGAAGCACATAAACACGTCTGTTTAACTTTATTATGTATACATATCGATAAATAAATACTTTAAAACACGGTTTTTGGTGCATATTTTTTTACATCCCTCTACTCTCGAACATTCAACATTCGCACACATTGTCGGGAACTAATTGTGTGCGAAAGTCAAGGGCTGTATTTGTATTCTTCGTTAATTTAATCTTTCCTCTATATTTTAACCCAGGTTCATCCACCATCCATTAATTTCCCGTCATTCTTGAAGCCCATAAATTATAAGATATCCCAAGTAACAGGAAGCTGTAAGTGCAATAAAGTACAAGAAAGCAAAACTTAATTGAGCGAATAATGTCTCAGAGATCCATGACATCGACTTTAAAACAAACCCAATAACCATGCAAAAACGCGGAGGAGATATGAGAAGCAACGTCACGCCCCGTAAGGAAGGTGAAGGGGAGATTTTTCACATCAAGGCCCTGGCGTCAAAAAACCTGTCAAATTCTCCCGCCCATTGTCCACGAGGGAATTAATCCGACGCCGCCGAGGTAACATTATTCCCGGTCCTGGCCGGGTGGAAAACTGATTTTCCCAGAAATTAAAGGAACTTCTTCCCCGGTAGTCGGGAAAAAAAAACCCTCGTAAATCCCTCTAATCTCGGCGATTTTTTTTATCGGCCCCACCGTCCTCCGGTCCGCAACGGATGTCAGCTGTCGGCGATCGCCCTTATTGGCGAATTCCAGACGGCGTGCCATCCCGTTCTGTAAGTCGCGCCTCTTCGATCTTATCGCGCGGATCGAGACATGACGTATCATCCGGCTCTTCCGCGTGGATTCGAGGAAAAGCGCCCGCCGCTCGCTCAATGTCGGCCCACGCGAGTGCATTTCCCGTCCTCGGCTTTTTTGCACCCCCCCCCCCCCGGAAAGTCCCGCGGCACGGACCAGAGGGATTTTGCTGGTCCTTACTTTATGGCTCCCTCACGAGCCAAGATTAGGAGGGGCTTTGTGGAAAAAAAAACACCGAATTCTTCGCGCGATTATTCGTTGATTTCGGCTTCGGCGAACTGCCCTCTAGACTTGGCAAAGAATTATGAGGAACTGCATGGATACTGATCTGTGGTATATGGTATAGATTTTTCTTTTATAGCGACTTCATGAGTTTGTGGTATATTAGGGGTACTGGAGAGAGTGTCGTTTTTTTAAGCAGAAGATGTGAATACTAATAGGAATTTAATTTGGAAATGTTAATCTAAAGTAGAATTTCGACGGTTTGATGTAATCTTTCTTCATCGATCTGGCAAAGTTTTAATCCCTTGGTCACTGGATTCGCTGGGTGTTGATTTTAAGTATTCAATGAGTTCTTCTTTTACGTTGTCGTGTGTTCGACAAATTTTTTTGTACGAATAATGCTGCATAGATCTAAAAGGATGGTGATCAGGTGGTTCATTTTTTGAATTATATGGATGGCGACGAAGATATTATTATTTATATAAGATATTCGCACGCGTCAATTCGATCGCCTAGATGCTCCTCGCGTAGTTCGTGCGGTATCCATGTGCCCTCTTTTCACACCTTCTCAATTTTTTTTTTAATTCTCTTAAAGACTCGATCATGAGTATCCGAAATTGTTCGCAATGTTTTCAATCGATATAATTGGATTGCTTTCGATTTCAAGTCAGTATGAAAGCGCCTACTTTTCTAGGTCTTCCACTTCCAGGGCTATTTTTCAAATAGGAATATACCTATCAAAATTTCTTGAATTATCTTTGACACTTGCGAACATCCAAATAATCGCCAAGTATAGTACAATTATTTTCAGTGGCAGTTGTTGCAGTCTCTTTTTTTAAAAAATGATAAAGCGTTAAATTTCGAATAAATTCTTCGCTTGGTAAAAATTGATCTAGTGAAAATCGGGGTACAAAATTCTAATTTTACAAATTATGATACACTGCTGACAAATAAAGTCACGGAAATAAAACAACGTTTTTTCCAGTACCTCTAATATAATGAAATAGTGTAGGTTTCTTGTAATAGATGTTTCGTGAAAATCATAAATAAACAAGATCTCACTACGATAATAGTATTTGGTACTTTTTTTTTTATAAAATGCTTTGTAATTCCTGGTGTATAATAATAATAGAGGTAAACAAAATTGATTTGTAGCAAGTAGTATGGATTTTCCGTCATCGATGTTTCTCGGCTTATCGAGAGTCCTGAGCAATACGACGGACGAGAGACATTTCGGGAATCATGGTTCCGTGACAATGTCCTCTTGTTTTATCTCGGACAGAACGCCGATGTTACGTGACAAAGTGTCAAGCGAAGCTTTAAGACATTAAGATCCGACATATGAGGGACATAATTCCATTGCTATTACAGTGTTCAGAAAGAATACGTCATGTATCCGATGTTTAAAAATACAAACTTAGGAAACAGGCAATAATTCGAAGTCAAGTAACAATTTTGCCGCGAAACAGCAAAACGTATCTATTACAAGATATCGAAACATCGACACGTTGATGTTTCCAGAACGCAAAAAAACAGAAGAAACAGAAAAACACTAAGACAGCATTGAAGACTTGGATACATGAAACGTAAAAAATGAAGTTTCCTTTCCACCTTCTCACCTATGCAATTGTTATACGGTAAGAACTTGGTAGCTCTCATCAAGATTCATCGCTGTTGAAGTTTTCCTTGTGAGGCTACGAGTTTATAATATAATACTTTGTGCGTCCTGAAAATCTAGTTACGTTCCTCTGTCGGCGACAAAGAGCATTCTATTCAATTTTCGTACAACCTCTTCCACGCGAGACAGCCGTATCCCCGGCTTCCATTTTACTTTCCCCACGGTGGGATTTGTCTGCCCTCTTTAGCCTCTCCTTCCCCCTATTATCTCCATTTTCATTGGCTCTTATTCTTCCTACTTCCAGAATGCATTTCATTACGCGGAATCTTCCTCTCCGGTAGGGCGGACTTTTACGATCCACGCTACTGATCCTCGATTTTTATTGAGAAAAGTGCAGATCTATTTCACCGTCGAATCAAGCAGTTAAACGAGTCCCCCCGCAATTTAACTAGCTTAAACTAAATATTCGATATCGCCGCGCATCGAATCTGGTTAAATATAATCAACGACAGAGCAACTGTCTACTATAACCTAATACAGCGGGCAGAAAATGCGGCACTTTAGCTACTCGATTGTGGCTCTACCACGAATAATGACTATGTGCCATGCAGTATTTTAATAATAAAAAGTACTTTTTATCGATGAATAGGATTACTGCTAATCGTGATAAGTATCTAATTTCTTTTTATTCTCAGCTTAAAGTCCAAAAGCTGATTACGCAGAGCTGGTACATTGGGTACACTTTTTGATGGTCAAAGATAATAAAGTAATATTTAAAAAACTATGGGCCCGTTTCATAGAACTTACAGTTTCTGTATTACGAGTTCTTTATTTAAAATTGATATAGGATATTTGAAGAAAAAAACTTGTAATACAAGAACCGTAAGTTTTATGAAACGGACACCTGATACCCCTCTGTCACTTTGTTATGTGACTCTGTAGAAAAGAAACGGTGCAAGAACCTGCACAGGAATCATCTTTTGAAACGTTACGATTTTACAAATTTGACGTTGTAGTGTGAGAAAAAGGCAATGCAGTACACGGAACGTATTTAATCCTGTCTATCATATATTATTAGTTCCTAGTTTTTCTACGACAGATTTGGCGTTTTTGCCTAATGAGTTTGTCAATCACTGCCCTGATACAATCAAACTTACGGTTATACTCTAAACCAAGTAACATTCTACACAATGAGCATCGCAATATATTCCGCGGCATCGATTTTCGCGCCAACAGGCAGAACGTATGAAAAGGAGGGTATGAAAAATTCGGTAAGTTTGCCTTTTCGCCTGGAAATTAAAAAGTATCGAAAGCCAGTGGGATATCAGCATCGCGAAACGATAATGCGCCCAAGTTTGTCCACCCAAGGCACCGATAATTGCGAAAGTTTTCGCGAGGAGAGTACGTCGTTATACGTATCTACTTAACTGCGTCCGATGCAAGCGAAGAAAAATGTTCCGGGACGTTTTTCCGGGCGCAATTACTTTTTCACTCGGGAAGCTTCGGCCGCAACGCTGCCGAGAGGTTTAATAACGAATCCGGAGTGCTTTCCCGCGGGCTCTGACGTGCTCGCGGTAACTCGGTCGCACTTCCGGCTTTCGAAAGCGCCGGAAGTCGGCCGTTTGCGCGGACTTGGCTTACCAGAAATTCTCAAAGGTCTCCTCGGATGTTGCGACGGTGTGTACATCCTGCAAACTTAAGAGTTTATCCCGGGCAAAGATGCGGAATGAACCGGACACGGCTACACTGAGCCTTAATAAAGACACCGAAGGAGACGTGAAATAATGATTAAGCACGCGTAGAGCCCCTTAGCGGTCCTTGAATCTCCCTCTGATCGCACGATTCGTAAAGGAATATCGAATCCTTACTCTTTGACACTCATCGACGACTTAAATCTCTATGCAACTCCATCGATGTTATGATATTTGAATATAGCTTCTCTGTAACATTACTCAACACGTTCGGCGCCGGACCGATTTTTCGTTACTTTCGGAAATATTTTTCATTTTCGTTCAAGCCATGCGGGGTGTATCTCGCCATACTCTTACAATTTGCTCCTAACGCATGTCTCACCATTTTTATAATTGGTAAAAAAACCATGTCTATTCAATTTTTCATTTTGCAAAGGAAAATTCTAAATAGCTTCGATGGAAAATTCCGCGTGGGCCGTATACGCCCCACGCGACACGGAACGTGTTAACGGTTTATTCTGCCGAATAATAACCATGCGATACGGTTTACAAGCATTATTGTTGTTCGTCATATTTCACTGGAATACTTTAACCAATGAGTCCAAAGTAGTTGGTATTTGACTTGCGGATTAATAAAGAAAATAATAAAGAGATAAATAAAGTATACGTTTAAATTGCATTTTAATCGAGATCAAAAGATCATGATTGTAATCAAAATTGATCGTACGTTTTAATATTACGGTATCATCGAACAATACGAATTTTTCATAATTCCGTCCAGGAAGAGTTCCACACAGTTCCTCGCATATTTTCTCGATTCTCATTGATCCTGCGAAAGCACCAGCGGTACGTTTCTTGCATGGCAACTGCCCAAAGGGTAAACCCTTCTCAAAGGATGCATCGAATGTCGCGATGGTACATGGACCGTACGACGTTAAGAGTTAATCTAGGACAAAGCCACGAGAGGACCGCCGCAGCTTCGACGTACCACGTAGAGTAATACCTTTACCTACTTCATGCAGTTTGCATTCGGTAGTTCTGGTGAAGCTGCCGCCGCCGCCGCCGCTTTCAAGTAATTGATATTGTATTTGACTTTAAAACCAGGCCGTGTAACGCAAGCAACGTATGCATACAATGCAATATTTATATTTTTTCGCACAATCAATTCAACTTGTACGGCCACGTTTTTAATACCCCTGCACATACATTTTCACGTTTCAATATCATTTTACAATCTACAAACTACCGTACCTCTTACACGGCAATCTAAAGACATTCCATTTGTCTCAGAGTTTGCTAGGCATAATATTGTGTAAAACAAAGCTACACGTATCCTTTCGTACAACAAACAATACATACAGATCAAATATCCATCTTCAACTCTCATAATGCGCGATCGTATTTAGACCGTGGAATTGCGCTTGACGCGAGTCAAATTCGGATAAGCGCGGCGATAAGCTACGTTCGCGACACCTGGAATCGGGTCAATCCAACGTGTCTGTCGACATACGAATTTCGCTCGACCAGAACACGGAGCATTGAGAGGCTTACGTGTTGCAGGATATTGTAGATGCGGTGGCTTCCCTTCGTATCGATATATGTCAACCATACTGCTGTCTTCGATGCATCTACCGTAGGCTTATTTGGAAATAGCCCCCAGCTGTCGTCTCGTATCCGGTACGCCACGAGTGTCCGGAGTTTCTTGATGGGGAGAGAGAGAGAGAGAGAGAGAGAGAGAGAGAGAGAGAGAGAGAGAGAAAGAGAGACTCGGCAGATTTGTTCAAGCCCCTCGCTGGTCCACCTCGCCGACTCTTCCTCTTCCCCTCTCCGAACGGCATGCCGAAAAGGAAGGCGACTTAAGTATCGAGAAGATACAACGGAAGCTAACGTGCCAGCTGCGGGCCTTTTCGAAACACGCCTACCAACGAGTGGTTGCATTCGATGAAGAAACGGCCGACTCAAAGGAATTTCCTTGAAATTGTAAATAACGAAAGAATCTTTTCTGTTCCGATAGCTCTGCGCAATGTCGAGTGTTTTACGTCGTTTCGCGTAGATGATGAGAGTCTACCGAGTCTACTGAGAATAAGAAATAGGGAAATAGATAAGGCCTCTGAGTGTTTATGCTTAAAGACTGCCCCTTGTTTCTTAGAATTTTTATAAAGTTATGGAAAAGATTATAATAGGATCGTTAGGGTTAAATAAAAATTCTTGTGGATTGAAAAGGTACTTTTAGAGGTAATCCAAGCGGTATTTTAGTTGCAGAGAGAGTAAGTGGAAATAATTTAACTGCAGCTGAGTCGTATAAAACTGCATGAAGCTTTCTAAAATGTGAACGATAAAAATTCTGGAATATAAACGCGCAGTCACTTTCGAAAAGTAAGCGACCCGTGTTTCGGGTCGTGGGACGCTGCTTGACCGTATTGCTAATGTGCGTCGAGGGTCCGTTTTGTGCGAAGACGATAGAGTATTTAGACGAAATTACGTACCTAGCTGTATAACATCACGTGACCTCTGTACTAAATTACTCTATAGTAAGGTACGTAACTTCCGCTAAATACTCCATAGTCTCAGAGCCGCTCAATTGCGGCCATGAACAATGAAGCATGCCTCCATACACCATCTTAAATGATTCCTTTACCACGAATATTGTCTCAGCTACTTTTCACGCAGAACTCAGTAGGAAACATAAAAGAGCACGTATACACGAGCATCGTATTAGGTTATCCCGAAAGTGTCCTTCGCTATCCGCACGCAACTCCTTTATCAATGTTTATACAAACATGAATCTTAATATGTCCTCTAGCTGTGTACGTAATTCGATAAAATAGCGTAAAACAAAAAAGGTGCGTTTAATGTCCCCTCACAAAATAAAGAAAACTTTCAGGACAACCTAATACAACCTGCACTCCGATAAATCCATTATCAATTCACAGCAAGGCGTTTATAATAAAACCACCCAGAAATTTACCTACGTGCGCAGCAACGATTTCAGCCGCATTCCAGTAAACGGTGTCTATTCGCGCACTCGCTTATCGTTTCAGCCGCTGGTGGCGCGTGGAATTGGCAAACGGCGCGATTTCCGAATTAAGGTCGTGCAATTCCCAATTGGCCGCGAGAACCGATCGAAATCGCGGCGCAATTTTAATCTGCGCCATTACGCGAATTTGCTTCGCTAAGCGCGGCCGGCGCTTTTCTCCTTTCCCTCCTTTTTCCCGCCTTCTTTCCCCTCTCCTAAGCCCGGGCGGTGGCACTCTTGAAGCACTCGGCCGGTTTTTCCACGCACCTAACGCGGCTATGCAAGTAGACGAGAACCCTCGGGTTTATGCGGCGGCACATGCGATTATAACTGCGCCTAACTCCGGCCTCCGAGGGGGCCGTCTATAAATACGCCACGCCGTGGTATTTACGGACGTTAATAAGAGTGTACACGAGGTATAAGACGTGCACCTTCGTCCCCGACCGCCGGAGTTTAGACGTGTAATTTATAAACCGAAAATCCGGATTAACCCCGACGAGTTAACGAGGGAAATTTCAAACCAAGCCTGTAAGCGGCGCGGGAGGCATTGCGATGGAAATTGAGACCGGTACGTTCGAAGTTCGGCCAACGTTCCTACCGATGCGCACTTATCCTTCGACCATTGAGGGCCGGAAACTAGTCGGCTCTTATTACCTTCGAGGCCTATGGTCCATCGTAATATGGACCGTTTATTTTGAAAGTGGTCTAAATCCATTTACTAAAAAAAATGAGATATCACGTCATTTATGCTTAATTTAGTTTAAACTTTTTGCTTATAACTAATTAGTATTTATCTCCTTAAAAAATACGAACGTTTTGTTCAATTTAATATTGGCCGATAAAAGAAATTGCGTATCCATTGATTGTGAAAGTGGTGTAAGTCCAATTTCGATAGATAGGTGGTGAGGTCAGTGGCTACTGCTTTTTATATTTGTACAATATACAAATCCAATTAAAAAACCAATAAGAAGAAACACTAATGGAGAAAAAGTAAATTGGTTTGAAATATATTGAACGAGATTTTGCAAAAGCGCACCGTATTCTATTTTATATAAAACATCAATGGGGGAGATAGAATTTAATACTTTGGATTTAAGAATAAAAAATTTAAAATACCTACGTGTCGCAAAAGACCTCCAAAATTTGAAAAAAAAACGCCTTTATATCACGATGCAAGGCCTATTACGTACGAAAAATATAAAAATATGCAGCAATTATTACTTGATGTATCTCTTGTATATCATCAATATTTCAAAACATTGCCACATGAAGAACATAAAAAGAAAAAACTAAAACGAATTTATGTAATCAAATTACATGTTGATAAATTAGTAGAAACATTACCACAATCGATAATATTAACCCATATTTTTTAATTAACAAATATGCTCACCTTAATTTTCTCGAAACGAGAGAAAATAGACTTACACCACTTTCAAAATAAACGGTCCATATAAAAGTAATTAATCTCTTTTTAATATTTGTCACTCAAGTAATCCTAACCTCTTCTTGCTCGGGAACTTCTAACGATACATTTATTTGTGGTCTTATCGAGCTACCTATTCGCACACATATCATTTAATTCTTCATTTGGTCTCTTTGGAGTAGAGTTTAGTCGATTAAATCGACACTATCGCGTGGGAACGATAAAGGAGGAACAATAATCTTGTTGATATTACATACACTAGATACCAGTTGATATTAACATTTTTCCGTGAATTTCGCGAGAATTTAATAATTCGGTAAAATCGCAATAAATCGAAAACTATTTCGTTTTTCTTAATGAAACTTATTTTTATTTTACACTTAACGACTTGTATATTATGAAGCTATTAACCTGAATAATTCGAGAAATTAAACTTGCAGGAAGAAACAATGCAGACCGTTGCCTAGCAACATAAACACCATACATACTTACAATGTCCATCGTATTTATACGAACGCGCTCTCCAGCACAAATCTACTAAATGCGTACCTTTACGTGACTCGCACTCCAGTGGCAGACTGCAAAAAGCGTAAAAATACGTTTTTCGCATACGATATGTTAAGCCTTTAGCTCCACTACGTCACTATACCAGATCTGCGAAGTGGAACACTATGTCGTACTATGTTCCTTCACACGTTGACTGAGAGTACAAAACACGGTATACAACTAAAACAATTACATAGTTTAAATAAGTTTTAAGTCACTCCAGAATCGTATCATTAATGTACTTAAATATTTCTTGCTAAAAGTTTTAATAGATTTTATCGAGACACTGTAAACAAAAACACAATTATCCTTTCTTGAATAAATATCCATAAGAATTTCGATCTAAACGTAATTAGCTTCTACTATAATGAGAAACAATGGGCCTAATATGTTCACACAACCGCATCGAGTAAGTTTCAATATTAGAACTGCGCTCAGCATTGCTATACCACAATACCAGCGCACCTCTAAGCAGCGAGCGTGGCCTGACGGAGATTTCTTGGTAAATACGCGTGGCAGTCAACGCGTTACATATATATCACAAAAACTTGTATTATTAAATATTAAAACGAACATGTTCGTATTATCTTAACGTGTTTTTTTTAACTCCCTACATAAAAATTTATCAAGACATTTTGATTTATTCATTCGATACTTTATTCTCATGTTACTTCATAATGCAAAGCACCAGCAGTCACGAATCGCAGTTTTCCATAGCTTACGAGCTGCCCGCGTCGAACACACGTACGGAGATAAAGTGCTGCAGAAAGTCCAGGCTTAGCTAAGAGGTTAAAGTACATATGTTACACAACGTGGAAATGTGAAAAAAAGAAATTTACCTACAAACTAGAGTGGCTCGTGGCGAAAAACTCCTGCAATTTCGTAATTTGGCGCAGCTGTTTCTTTGTCACGCCGGGATTATCTTTGCTAAAACGATGTAACACAAAGGTACGCAAATATTGGGATTACGGTCTATGTGTCGAAATTCAACGCGAGGCTGTCGCAGGTGAGCTTCGTCGGCACGAAGGGACAAAAACGAAAACAAGGAGCTTTCGTGCCTTAAGATCGAAACTTAAATTTATTGCACAGCGCACGCGAACCTCGCTTCAAGATCAAAGGGCGGATACGACTTAAGTGCCTTTTATCAAACGCCCTGCGCCACGGCGACAGATCGCTTCAATACGCCCGTACGCTCGCGTGGATGCGTGCACGAGCACACGTAAACGTCGGATTTGCCCGTTAAATAAACGAAGGCATCTAGCGTGTGTGCCTGGCTAGGAATTTATAACGTGCAAGATTATGACTGCGCTTTGCATACTCCGCGTATACGTGTACCCTTTATCGGCGCAGTTCGCCGTAAGAAGGGCCCGTTTCAAAGTTTCCTACGACGATTACGCGAAAAATACAGCGGCCCTTAAGGGGAAACTGTGCTTGAAATACCTATATCCTTCCAGCATGTTTTGCATTCCGTAACCGTAAAAAGAAAACGGTTGATGCAATTAATGCAGAAAAATAATTGCGAAGGGGACGTCGAGTTCCGGAGTGAAAAACTTGGCCGGCGGATTTTTAGAGATAAATCTCATATGAATAATTTAAAATAACGCAGCGCTCGGGAAGAAAGCATGATGAAAAAGTTCCCGCGAATTCTGCACGTTTAACATTCGTTAACCGTCACTGCCGAGAACGTCATTTAGAAATAGTAAACCTGAATGAGATACGATGTCCTAAATATCAAAATTGTCTCGATAAATGCTACGGTAAGAATTACGTACTATCGTTTTCTTCTTCAATCCCTTTGTCCCTCGATCGAATGGAATAAATACTAAATCTTCTATAATCGACGTTTCTTTTAGATGAGAACTAAAGTTTCATAAACATCCAACCTGTATCTTTATCTTGGTCATACCCGTAAAAGAAAAAAAAAGGTTGAGCAAGTGATGAATACAGTAGCTGCTTCTTGATGCGTAATAATTCACGAGTCCGGTAGGAAAACAATATCAATTCGTTGAAGAAAAAAGAAAAGAGAGAATAAATCGGACAAACAAAACGTCGCTGTTGACCCCTTCGATACTACTGATAAGCACAGCCACTCTCCTCTTTCTTCAATAATTTACATCTTGGTCGAACATAGCATAGTATTTTTAGCTTCACCGCTATTGATTATTTATGATTTGTTTACGAACCGCTCACCCGTGTTTTCTATTACGTTACAAAATAGAAAAAATGGCACACTCTATGCGTTAAAGCATATGTTACGTCTTAACTGCTCTATGCAGTAGCACAGGAGTCGAAACACGCGGCTCGCAAGTCGCATGCAACTCTTCGACCAGTCGAATGTGGCTCTATCACGAATAATGACTATGTGCCGCGTAATATTTTAATAATAAAAAATACTTTTCATCGATACACAGGATTATCGTTAATCGTGACAAGTATTTTTTTTTTCATTCAGTGCTTAAAATCAAAAAACTAATTATGCAGCGTAGGTACATTGGGTACAGTTCTTGATTGCCAATAATAATAAAGTCTATTGTCAATAATAATAATATTTAAAAAACTATGAGCCCCTTTCATAAAACTTAAAGTTCCTGTATTACAAGTTCTTTATTTAAAATTTATATAAGATATCTTAAGCAGAAACTTGCAATACAGGAACCGTAAGTTTCATGAAACGGGCCCGTGGTAGGTACTCCTCTGTCACTTTGTTATGTGCCACTGCAGGAAAGAAGCGGCGCCAGAACCTCCACAGGAATCATCCTTTCAAACGTTATGAGTTTACAAATTTGACATTATAGTAGAGTAAAAAGGCAATTTAATACACGGGACGTATTTAATCCTATCTATCACATATTATCAGTTCCTACTTGTCACTCTTTTTGTAAATTTGACCTCTCCCCCCCCAAAAAAAAACATATCGTTCTATTGCTAACATTTGGCTCCTTTGACTAATGAGTTTGCCAATCGCTACAATAGCATCATATTCGCGATTCAACTGTCCGTATAACGGAATCGTATTGACGACAGACGTATTCCTATCGAAAAAGGTGAACATCGAATATGCAGTATCGAAACTCAACGGGCCATTCGAGACAAGTAAATGACCCGGTTCATTACGTGAGAATCGAGCGGCCAAGAAGCAGGGCCTCGAAGTTTATGCACCCGTCCGTTACGGGGTTGGTCCTAACGAAATTCCCCAGGACGGTGCTGTCGTTGGGCCGTCGTAATTTCCAACGATAACCGCTTTGTGGTCATCTCCCGTCCTAGCTGCGGGACCGTATGTCGGCGAAAGGACATCACGCGGCCGTAGCCCCGCGGTACGTCCCCTGTGGCACGTGAATTTCGTACACCCTCAGGAGATAACGTACGTAGACGCGCGGAGGCGCTCGCTTATGGGCCGTTAATTAATTTCGCCAATTACACTTGCACCCAGAGCGCCCACGGTATCCGCGCCGCGGGGGAGGCGCGGTGCCTTTGCGCGGGGTTTGCCAAAGACCGCGGCTAAATTAACGCGAAATCTCGCAATGCCGCTCTCCGGCGAGTCGTGGAAAAAAGGAAGGTACTCACAAATACGCCGCCCTCCTCCTCCTCCTCCTGATTAAAGCGCATTACCGTGGAAAAGAAATGGAATTTGGGGGCGGAGATTCGTTTTGCGGTGACAATCCGGCGAATGGAAATCTCGGGAGATTTACGAGGCCAGGTTAAATTATGAGCGTGGAGGAATTAAGCACTCGGCTTTTACCTTTTCGACGTACTCGAGAAGAAGTTCTGGAAGATCGTTCGGCGTTCCACGATTACTTCGCGCTTCGGGGGTCGTTGTTTTACGATGATTCGACGATTTTAAAGGTGTACTAAGCTGATCGAAATATTTAAGGAAGTTCGCTTTTATAAGCAATGAATCGCACGCGGTTTTTCATCGTTGAGACAATGAGTGAAAACGTTTAGTAATGGACGATGCACGAATCACTGGAGTATTTGTACCGGAGTCCAATGGCCCCGTTGTTAATTACTGATCGTCTAAAGTCTCGTTATCTATACCTCTGGGAACAACGGTCTGGCTCACCTACGGAATTGCAGCAAACGTTCTCGAAGACATGACGCAACTGAGTAATGAACGATCGTAGAATAATCGGATGTAGAACCGTCGCCCGTCGAATAAGCAGAGTTCTAGATATAAATCCATGACATAAGCTAACTTATTTATAATCCAAAATATGAGCGAGCACACCAAAATCCAAAATATACCAAGCACCTTCTAAAATACATCCACGTTTCGAATAAATAAAACCAAGAATAACGCGTTGAATAGCGATCTTCCCTCTCAGTTAATAATATCTTTACCCAGAAGAACTTCTTGATCTTTATATTAAGCCAGAAACAGTTGCACCGATAATATTATGATAATCCGTAATAACAAATACAAGATGCTCCCTAAACAATTTCCCCACCAAAGAGCATCCCACAAAACGCAAATGTAAAAGGGGAAGTAAGAGAGAAAGAAACGAACAAAGAGTAAGAAGAGACAATGGAATAATATAATAATATAAAATACTAATATAAAATAATACACTCACTACAATACATACTACTAGTTTATTTAAATATGTTAGATACGGTTAAGCGGATAAATATATAGATATACGCGTCTATGAAAATATTTCAATCTGTAACATTATTATCGTGTATTCACTACCCGGTATTTCACTGCCTAACCAAACGTAGGCCTGAAGAATTTTGTTTCTCACACGCTGCATGCAGACTCATACGGATAAAAACGAATGACTTATGCCCACTTAGAATCCTTCGATCGAAGGGCACCTCGCGGCCACTTAGGAGGCCCTCGAGCCACTACTATTTACATGCTCTTGTGCCTTATGCTCTCAAAATACTTACACTAAGAATACAAGAAACACGAGAATAAGCAGCATCCAAAACCGAATCCAGCCCAACGAGCCTGGGTGCCTGCGTTCCGTAATCAGGTCGCGACGTGTTGAATACGGTCAGTATCCAGGCTGGTAGAAAAGCTAGGCTACGATTGATTTCCTCCCTGCGCCCGGTTAGGGCGCAACGGAGCCTAAACACCGCCGAAGAAACCCCTCGGGACGTTTCTTCGACGAGT
This sequence comes from Ampulex compressa, assembly GCA_038496175.1. Lineage (NCBI taxonomy): Eukaryota > Metazoa > Arthropoda > Insecta > Hymenoptera > Ampulicidae > Ampulex > Ampulex compressa. The sequence continues at coordinate 85,494 of JBCFXI010000836.1, forward strand.
CGGGAGGACAGTTTGACAGAATCGTCGCAGGAGGTGCCCCGCGTGTATCGCGACAGAAGGGAGGAGGGAGCTCGAAACCCAGCGGAAGCCGCGGATATATCCCTGCGGTCGTTGGCCGTCCGCAAAACCGCGTACCGTAACTCAATTAATCCGGATTGATCCGGCAGGCACACACAGGGGTCGGCGTTTATGTGCACACGTATAAATAGGCTCTGCGCCCGGCCCGTGCACCGTGTGTTGGGGGGATCGATCAGGAAGCCAGTGTCCTCGTCGACGATTATATCGCGCCGCGATAATGCCCAAGACGGCCACGTCAGGAGAGAAATATCGTTGGGCCGAGTTTAACGGCGCAGGGTGGAAGATTAGGGTACCCTGGGCCATCGGCTCGGGCGATAAGGATAACCCCGCCGTATCGCGGAGATCGTGCGCAAACTGGTTAAGGGCCAACCTCGATGAGCATCGCCTTTGAACCTCTCTAAACCGATCTTATCCTTTTTGGATTATTCCTCCGTTTAATTATCGGCTATTCGGATGGGGACGAACTTCGGACGAGTTATGAGGGATATCGAGACGTCGAGAGTACGTGGAGTGTAGGTATTGTGATTTATCGATGGGGGTAAACCGAGATTTAAACGTGCAAATTTTTGATAAAGTAGTTTTTAGATTTAAAAAAATTTTTTATGTCATTCAGCCTTGAAACCTTCTTTGAACATCTCTAAACTGACCTTATCCTTTTTAGATTATTCATACGTTTAATTATTGGTTATTCGAACGGGGACGAACTTCGAACGAGTTATGAGAGACTTCGAAACGTCGAGAGTACATGGAGTGTAGGTATTATGATTTATCGAAGAGGGTAAACCGCGATTCACAAACAGAAGTACTCATCTGTGAGGATGAATATAAACCTGATGCTTTATAGTAGAAATCCGATTAACTTGTCTTATCTCAGGTATTGAACGCTGAAGTCACTGGGCTTAAGTCATAATTAAATACGGCCCTGATGCATGGAATTTAAAGTATGCATATCGAATAGATCTAGGTGCGGCAGTTTTCTATCTACTATATCACTTCCAGTCCTCTTCTTTCATTATTCCTCACCTTTCGGTCTATTATCCTTCCTTGTACGACGATGAAAATTATATTTAGTCTCCTTATTGCTACGTGATCGAAATTCGACGGAAGCAACGGATGCGCATTATTGGTATTCCGAGCTGCATGTACCTGGATAAAATCTGATATCCGAACTACCAAGTATCAGACGTCGACGGCTGGAATGCCCTCGTTAAACATACCAACGTTCCGCTACTTCGATCGCTTCGATTAGACGGCGATATCTTGATCCTTGGAGCACATTGTTCGTGCACCCCATCCTTGCCTCTTCTGAATTTACAAATCACTACTGAATTTAAAAACTGTTTACACTAACGAATGTTTACCGGATTAACATTCTTTCTATATTCGCACATATTTACTCGGTCCGAAGCTTCTTTAGATCCACGCAACTTTGATAAAGTAACAAATTTCCAAGATTAACAAATCTCAGCTGGATATAAAGATTAGCCAACATTCGCGCATATTCGGAAGTACGAATCTTTGCCACATTTACGCGCTCTCTCTAGATTTCGAAGTCCTATTCAAAATTAATATTACAGGCTCCCACGATGACTTACGTAACATGTAATTTAACTTGATCGCTGACTGTGCTGGCAGAAGCCTTGGACGCGGCTGGAAGCATTAGAAAATGAGGTATTGCTAGACGACAAGCAACGAGAAGATTGCACGTCGCGGATGCAAGTATCCTCGCAGCATAATTCGGGTGTCTAAGTGTATAATCGAGCATTAATCTCTGGCCGGCGACGAGCCTTGGGAAAAAAGGGGGAAAAATAGGTGCAAGGCAGCGAGGCGGTCGTGCATCATCGGAATTGCCGTGCGAAAGAGCGATAAAAGGTAATGCGCATGTGTCCAAAATGTACGCATAAAAGTGTTGCACGCCGCATATTACAAATCCGCTTGTCCCGCACGCGGCGAAAGCAGAAGGGCGACGCTTGCACTGGCCTTTTATTTAAATGCATTCGAGAGAATGTAAATACGTCCCGGTCTTCTTACCGCAGATGTCGCATTTTGCATGAAAATCGTTGGCCCAGAATAAGCGGATTACGAAGTCGTTTTCACGCTGCCACTCTTGATTAACTTTTATATCCGCCAAATCGTATGCAATGGAATCAGGTTGCAAGCGATATATGAAACGCGAGCAGTCATCGGCTGACGTATAATGGGAGATATTAATTTCTATGAAACAATCAGCAGTAAAAGACGTTAAATAATAACGCACATATCGTGATGAAACGATTAGTCGAATAAAATCAATCGGTCTCTAAACATCGCATAGATGATAAAACAGTAGTACAGTGTAGTCCAAAATATGCAAGAAATTTGTTAACCCAAGCGCGAAATATTTAAACGTGGCATAGAATGCACTCTGAGATTAAAATTTGCACATGTTTTTATGCACTGGCTAATATATAACATATTTACCTACATGCTGCCTCGTTGATTTATTTTAACATGCAACAATTCGTGCACCATGAAGAAACAGTCGAAGTTACGTACCAACCTTATCACGAACAATTCTTCCAGTCTAGGTACGTTGCAAGGAAAAAAAAATGGCGTATGTAAAGTGGCACTATCAACGAACGTAGGTAATGATAGAACAAAGAATTAAATTAAGTGCATTGCGTATGACATTCCTGGATAAAATTCTCGAACAGATTTATTGGGTTTGCCATCCTCAGTATCTGGATTCTTTTCTGTCTGCTCAGTTAGCCGTGTACACCGAATCGCTGCCAGCTTTTTGGGGCCGTGGTATCATCGTCGAACATTTCGGGAAATATTCGATATTTAATAAAAAAGATGGGTGCGTTCGGCCGTCGGTAAGCCGCCTCTGCGAATCACGCTCGATCGGGCGCATGCAATAAATTGCGGCTCCTGTATTAAACCGTAACAATTAATTCAATAATCGTGAGGTCAGGAAGTAAAGCTTCAATTTATTAGAGCCGATTCACACACGCACGTTCACACCGTGAGCATATTTTCGCGTAAATCCCGGGCAATTCAAAATGGATTTCGACGCGAAAAAAAAATGCATATCCGATAATCCGGACAGTGCATACGTGCCCATATGTTAATGAGTTTTTAACGTTTCGGGAATGCAATACGTTCAAGATCTTCGTTTGATTTCGAAGCGACAGAAATTATTCAAACGAACAGATATTTATACGATTTACACAATGTTCAGGTCATCAATATCGTGATACGCATAATTCTTGTGTAAAACATAAGAAAAAAAAAGCCACGAGTCACGCTCTAAACATATCGAATTAAAAGTCCAACGGACATTATTGATTAATCAATGAAGCCAAGTTTAAATTAAAAACGTCCTTTTAATTGGAGTACAACATACGAACGTCGGTATAGGTGGAGGAAGTTTGTAAAGCGGCGCAGCAGAAGATCGGGCGGATCTGCTGGGTCAACGACACGAGTACCGATATATAGAGCGAAAAAAAGAGGAATATACGAGCACACATAACAAGTAGGGTCAAGTGAAGAGATCTCCGACTTCGGCGCGACGGTTTCAGCCAATCGTATTGCCCTACGAGAGGGATATATCTATTCCAAGGGAATAAATTCTTGGGAAATATTTGTCGAGCACTCCTGGTCTCCGGGAAAAGAAAATATTCCTCTCTGAACAGGCACATCCTTATCCGGTATTACCGAAGAAAACTATCCTCCTTCGCATCTGGTTTGCAATATTTGCGACAAACGTTGACAATTTTTACGCCTGCTTATTTAACCGATTGTCGATACTGAGGATTTGATGTACGAACATCCGAAAGGTGATACCAACTGTACAGAACAGATGCATCTCTTTCAAATACAACCAATCTAGAAAGAAACAAAAAGTGCAAATAATATTGAGGGGATTATTATTGAGGGTAGTAATCTAGTGTAATTTACTTATGACAATATCAGACGAGACAATATCAATCAAATTTCGATGGGTTAACCATACTTTGCGGAAGCACGGTGTCAGAGATATTTTTCAGCGACGATTGTCTATTCGACACCTGCAAGAGGTGGACTGGTAGAGTAGTAGTACTGTTCGAATTAAAGATGACGTTATCACTTCCTATGTGATCTGTCACACATGTGGTGTTTAAGCAAATTTCTGTCCTGCTTTTCTTGACCAGGTTATGTTCAGTACCCCAATAATATAACAAGTAGGATTCTTTCAATCGTTCTTTCTAAATTGTACATAATATAAAGGAATCCCTTAACTGCCTTGTCCCCTTTCTTTATACTAGGTACAACGCTTTCTCGTAATTTTTTCTCAAATATTTCTAAATTCTTAAAATTTCTTTATTTATTCTTTGTCCTTCTTGTCTATATTTAATTTCTTTGTTTATTCCGCAGCATATAATTATCTGTTTTATGCCCTATGTGAGTTTTTTATTCATTAATCATTAAGTTTATACGCATATTGCGTTGGAATAGTTAAGGCTGACTGTAGGAATTGTATATAATTCCTGGGATTGATTAATTCCCATGGCCGCGATACGACGTGGTACATCAATATGTTTCCTCGATTGATATTATCATAAGTAAGTTACATTAGATTATTGCCTTATATATAATAATCCTCTCAATAGCGATTTACACTTATTATTTCTTTCCAGACTGGTTGTATTTGAAAAGGTCCTCTTAATAAAGTACGAAACGTTATAATAAAGGACTATTTTTGTTTGCTTATGTCACTTGCCCGATTATACACCATCTAAACCCTTTGTTTTACCCTTTGATATAATTTTATAAATTCACAATGATGAAGGAACAGCATTGCTCAACAACATCGAATATTTAAGAAGTATGTCAATTACGATACGCGCTGATGATGGCGGGTTGCTGCAGGAATACGAACTTTATATAACAGGGAGGAGAAACTTCTCATGTAACGAACAACCTATTAACACCGTGCGCTGTAAATCCAAATGTGCGGAGAAACTTGAGGTTCCGCGAGCGTTGAACCGCACTAGACCATTCGCGATTCTTTGTTATTAACTTCTACGCCATTAACTTCAACTTCTACGTCGACGTGCAAGATGTAAGATAAATTACAATTGACGCGTTCACGATCCGGAATGCCGCCAAACTCCCAATTTGCTTACACCGTTATATACGTAAGCACAGATGTGTACATCGATTAATTCCAACTAACTCGGCCGGGGCTCTTGATGTAATTACCGGCACAGAAACTGCATTTGGGCAATTGAATTCAGGTACCAATTACAACAAAACATTATATCGCAGATATATCTCTGAAACCTAAATATCAACGAGGTATCCATATACCACGTGAAATTATAGTTCGAATCTTTTAAGATAGGAGATTAAATGAGCCGTTTATTTTGAAAGCGGCCTAAGTCCATTTGTCAATTATTTTATACTAACTGTAACATATACAAGAATAAGTTCTCGTACACAACAATTTGCGATTAAGTATATTCAGACAATACGATAATTTTAGACACATAAATTCGAAAATATTGTATTGACACCACTTTATAAAAATATCGGACAAATTAGAGCAGCGAAATACAAGGACATGATGCACTTATTACAATATATACCTCCCAAGCACTAAAATTCTTCAAATTCCTCCCGCATACACAAAATGTAAATGAGCAGTGAATTGTCACGTCATTTATGCAGTTAAATTTCCTAAATTGCATAAATTGTGTTTTTGAAGTGCAGTAGAGAAATATAAAAGAAATTGAGTATTGTTCTTCAACTTGAAGCATTTTAAATTATGTCGAATAGATTTGGGCCCTTTCAAAATCTTTAAGAAATCTAGTTGTTAATTTTGAAAGTGGCTTAACTCCATTTGTGGTAAGAAGGCACATATTATCCACTTAATAATTATTATTATTTCCATAGAAATTGTAAATTTAATTCTCTTAGATACACTTGTCCGGTGTAATACATTGATATCCTCTACGTATATTTTTAATTTGATTGAAACGCAAACTCTTTAATATCTCGATTTGAATGTAAATGTCACTTTCAAAATAAACGGCACAAATGTTTAAGTAGTGTTGTTAACTTTCATATTCTACGGTACCCTTGGACTGCTCTGTTGCACATAAATGATTGCACCATTTAAGTCAGATATGTAGATTGTTTTCGTTACTATTGCAAATAAAAAAAATAACTGCGGGGATAACTGTAAAAAATAACTCTACATGCTTCACAAATACATATGTGTGATGATAAAAAAAGGTCATTCTGAGGACCATTGTAAACACTCGTTTTTTATTATACGATAATTTCCTCAAGGCCAAAACGAGTTCCACGCCTCGAGATAATGTCGAAGACGGGAAACAATTTTTATTACATATATAGATATATCACATAACTACGTCACACCATTGCCCATCACCGTTAGCAATTTCGATGCAACATTAAGTTGATGAGAGATTAACAACGATTCTTATTATTGAAGAAAGCGATCAATACCGTAATAATTTCTGCGCCAACTTGTTATTTAAGTCTCATAAAGTTAAATCTGTAAAAAAAGACTTTTCGAAGTGCTCTCGCGCAGATCGTCTCGAGAGAGTCGAAACGAAAAACAGTTGAGGGACAATGAATCGAAAATCCGGTCTTTCCGACGTGCACTTTGGCCGCACAAACGTGTGCCGATTCAGCCGCTATCGGCTTTCCTCCACGAAAACCTAGGGTTGACAAAGCCCGAATGTTTTCCGCCAAATGGCGGACGGCTTTAATCCGATTTAAACGCGATCATGGTCGTCAGTAGTGGCCGTAATCACGGCGGTTTATCGTCGACCGGCGGCTTTCCATTCGTCACGCCTAATTCTGCAATAAATACTATAACATTAGCGGTTTGATTTGCGGAGCTGTCGAGATCCCCTCTGGCGTGGCCTTTCCACAGAGACACTGTCGGTACCGGCGAATTTGCCCAATATTCGTATCCGTTCTGTGGGTGAAAATACGGTTAATCCACGATCAAATTGACTACCTCTGGCACTTTTAAACCAATATTAATACCACAAATATCGTATCTCCTTTTACGCGAAAGTTCCGTTTAACGACATAAACACTCTGAAAACTGACAGGGGCCCGCATTGGATATACGAATACCGGCATTGCATTATTGGATAATTGCATTATAGAAATTGCATAGATACAAAAGCCATGTAATATGTGTAGGATTCCCAAAGGCGTGCAATTTGTTTGTTAAATTATTTTCAGCATTAACTGCTAAGGCCATTTGCCTAGGAGTTCAAGGTGGCTTCCAAACCACCAGAGCTTTAATATACATATTGCATGGAAAAACCAGAGGTGATGAGCGGAATTCTAACCCCGGTCTCCCGCGTGAAAGTCTGAGCCTCCATCCACTACACCACCATAGTTCTATGCGTGTAGTGTGAATAGACAAGTGAATATGTAAGTGGATACGGATGTGTATGTGAGTGTCTGTATGTGTGCGTATCAGTGAGGATAGCGGAAATGCATGAGAACGAACGAACGGAGCGATAGAGAAGAACGCGTCTTAAGATTCGGGTCGTGTGGAATAAAGTATAGCTTTTTTAATAGTTGGAAATATTTAATCCACCCTAACCTATGATCTCTACATGTGTATCGTAACAATAGCTTTGAAAAGCCAAGCTTGTTAACTATTTACGGCACAAGTTACTCGCACGTACATAATGTGCCTGTAATTGTATTGAGTATTAACAGGTTGACAGCCACGCATATTTACAATGAAATCTCCGTCAGGCTACGCGCGCTGCTTAAAAGTGCACTAACATTGTGGTATAGCAATTCCAAGCGCACTTTTAAGGCTGAAAGTTGCTCGATGCAGGTATGCGAACATATTGTTTCTTATTATAGTAGAAGATAATTACGTGTAAAGCGAAATACTCATGGATATTCATTCAAGGAAGGACAGCCGTTTTTTTATATATCGTGTTTCAATAAAATCCATTAAAATATTTTCACAAGAAATATTTAAATACATTATGATACGATCCTGGAATTACTTAAAATTGATTAAAACAGTGTGATTTTTTTTAGATTTATATCGTATTTTGTACTGTCAGTCACTGGCGATTGACGCAGCCTGAACGGAAAGTGCAGAGTCGGTCACTGCTGACTGACGTGGCAGTCAACGTGTTAAATATATTTGAAATTTGCTTCAAATTCATTTAAACACACTAATTGGCTACTACTAAACGTCGCGAATTAAAGGGAATAAAGTCAACGAGATCACTACATAACCGGTCGTACGAATCGCGGCATTAGTCGGCTCGTTTTAATTTCTTATCTTCATATTGCTAAATAAAGGACACAGACACCACGGATTCCAAGAATCCGTACGATTTGTGGGACTGTATCGTAAAAACGGATAAGCCAGGATAACCCACGGTTAACGCTTATTAGGGAAACGAGGGAGAAATCGGGATTTCGACGGTAATCCAATAACCATCGTAGGCGAAATCGATCCCCCCTCTCGATTAGAAGCGCATAGTAAACTTACGAAGCTTTAAGAGAAAGCTTAGAAGTTCGAATACGATTACTGAGATTTGCTTTCGCGATTACTCTTAACTTTCAGTCTTACGCCTTTTATACAGGCTTTGATGGCGACTCTATCTTCTCAATTATTTAACGTACCGTGCCAACGAATATCAGGAGAATGTGTATCAGCAGTATCGGGAGAATACACGTGAGTCGTATAACCACGAAGAAACATTACTCTGTTTCGAAAAGCCCTTTCTTCGTGCTTTACCATTGTATACCAAATACTCGTCATGGTTAGCGCAGCTGCCAATATTTTCATCGTGTTCCGCGAAAACCTTTTACTTCTACTCGTTATCCTCCATCACATACGACAAATTATGAGTAAAGTATTTAACCTGTAGTTATTAGGTGTGCAAATTTGCTTCCGCCGCTTCCCTATTGTTGGCTTTAGCCGTAAGTAGTGGTTTTTCCAACGCGGGATTTGTGCGCTGCCCGAAAGATGAGAAAAAGTAGTGGCCAATGATGGACAATACTTTGAAGCATAAATGTATGACCAGTTTTTTACGATAAAGCCGCGAATTTCGTCGTTCCGGCGAAAACATAGTTACACACTCATTATATAAGTCGATAAATACATTGATAGTAAGTCAAAAATTGCCTAAATTAGCGACACGCAATACTTCGCCGCATTAATGTGTGTATAGAATCATGCAGAACTTGAATATTCGAGGGACAGTAAGAGCAACAGGGAAATGTTCGCACGATAACGATATGCCACGATATCGACTTCTCTACTTTCATCGAACGTATGCGTGGTTCCTGACAATTTGGCCCGCGTACGATATTCACCGCGATGAATCGACACGATGGCTTCCGACTTTCATTTAAGTTAACTCCGCCCTTTTCCGAGAGAAGTAAAAAAATCCCCACCCCGTCCTAAATTGACGCCGACCATCCGTCGTCCGTCTGGCAAAGCAATATAACGCGACAGACTACCGTTTTTTAATTACCTCCGTATCGGAGGCCCGGCAAAGTGAAGAACAAAATTTAAACGAAAACGACGAACACCGCGATGGATCTCTCTTTGCCAATCGCGAGTTCGTACGCGGCTTTACTTGCCCTTCCCAACGCCCCTCTTCACTCGTAACATTCCTCTCAACTTACAGAGCCAATAACCGCGGCGGTTTCATAATTTTTTTATTCCCTTCGTATTACAAAGCACCGAATGGAAATTGAGGATCAAAAACGTCGAAGATGCGAGAAGCACACATATCGCTTTTCTCTTTGCTCGATTCGGGATCAATTTTCCCGCTCACCAGGCGATCCAACAAGATTTCGATACTCCCAATTTTTCCCGGGCTTCTTCCTTTTTCCAATTTCGCAAAAACGCTCGGGGGAGCTTAGAGATTTTACGATCGGCAAACCCGATGGAAGATTTTCACACGATCTCCTGCTCGCTCTCTAAATACTTTTAATCAATCCCCCGGCGTCCGCACCGTCTTCCAATCGAACGAGCAGAAACGCGCGAAACTCCTTCGACAAACTTTCCGGCCGAAGTTCTCCTTTAGTTAATTAACGATGGATTTGATGTTTCATATCAAGTAGCGGGAGAAAATTGCTCAAAGCCAGACGCCGCCGCGCGAAATTCCTCCGATGTTCGAAAGGATGGAAGGCCCAGGAATAAAATCGAAAGAAAATGGCAGGCGATAACGAGCCCTTTTGCGCGTAGGAGGATTGGCCGACGACATATTTTTTCCCCTTTTTCTCTACCCCAACCTCCCCCCCTACAGCCCGGATTGCTTTTGAAGCTCGCCGTTGTGACACGCCGGTAATTCGGCGGTAACGAGTTTGCGAAATAAAAAGGCCGCGCTGCTGGGCGAACTTTGAGATTGGATAATGTTCCAGTGAGGAGGGAAAGAGAGATGCAAAATATGGCCACGGAAATCCAGAAGAGATAGAGAGAGAGGGGCGGAGGGGGGGGGCGGAGCGGGAGGGAAAAAGAGAGAGAAGGAAATGCAAGGTTCGTGGTGGCTAACTCTCACCGCTGCCAGAATATCCAGTCGATCTTTGCGCCGCTCAAAGGGAGAGGACTATTTTCCGCCATGCTACCGGGGAAAAGATCGCAGAATGCATTTTAAGAGATCCTCGCAAGTGTTGAAACGCTCCACGCGTAATGCAACAGCATACGCTTTTCTAACTTCGATGAACGTCGGCCGATAAATATTTAACCGGTCCAGCATCGATTTTTTTTTTTTATTTGTTTAAGGTCGTCGTATGCTGAGAATAAAAATGGCCATTTCCGATGAAACTCGACGGCGGCTATCGAAGTTCGTGTTTAGTTAAAACTCGAGAAGGTTCAGACTCTAAAAGGAACAACATGTTATATTTACCGATACGTGCATAAGACAAGATTGCTCGAACCAGGGGCGGCGTATTAATTGCGCTTCTGACTGCGTTGATGTAAAAAAAAAAAACAGATGAGTTTAAAACCTGCGAACACGGCTATCTGCCAATTTAACGTGCACGTAGTGCACTTCATACATTCGAAAAATGCACGCAATATTCTATTTTTCCAGATTCCACCGCGCTGTATTATTCAGCGATAAAAACCTGATAGCCGCTAACCTGACAACATCAATATTATTTATATACCCAGATTTCATTCCCTCCGATGGAAATCATGATTTATACAGAGAAAATAAATACGCCCGTGGTGCTAATTGAAAGACACTCGTGTTTGATACTTTTTTCCATGTCGTCCAGAAAATCCTCGGTGTTGTAACAAAATGTATCAAGCATCCAAGTCAGTATTGATCAATATTACCAAGTTCGAGGAATTTGGTAAAAGGCTGCCGTTAAATCATGGAATATCGATTGGAAATAACGTATCGAAGCCGTTGGTCATGATTATTGGAAAAGCGATGAAATCATTAAAACCATAATACGATTTTCATCGGCGTCAGTTACATCGTTATAACGGGCAAATGGTTAAAAATTCATAGCCCAATACGTGTAGCGCGTAATTGCGACCGTCGAGGAATATTTTCCAGGCGTGAAGCAAGAACCAAATTTTCCACGTCGCAAAACTATGGGCCGCCCTCCCACTTTGTACGACAAGGAAAAGAAGAAATTCGAGAGTAAGAGTCGAAGAAAGTCAGCGAGATGGAAGCACGACCTTTATCGGCAATGTTCACTTATTCGTTGCAGCTTGTAGTTCTTGGTGCCCCGTACCTACATATTTCCGGCGTCCACGTACACACGTACTCTCCGTGTGTAGGTACGGTACATACCTATAGGTAAAGTTCGATGTACTTTCCGGAACACATTTCGACAACTGTACTTTGGAAACGAATGGCAGGTAAAATACGAAGTTTCCCCGATGGAACTCTGGAACACTGTCCCTGTGTTGTCGACAATGTGCTCCCTGTATGAAGGTAATGTTTGTTTGCGTATTTGCCTACTTTCAGAAATGTGCAGAACGACAGCTTTCCGTATATCTACAGGGTGGGACGACGACGTCGTGCATTTTGAAGGATAGTCGTACGAGGGAGATCAGTTTGGCGGCCGACAATGGAGGCACGAGATTTGCATAAGTACATTTCTGCAAAATTATCAAGCTCGAAGAAGCGCGATGGCAATTGATGTATTCGTGGACAATACGGCGATCCCTCGAACGGGCAATTAATATTCGAAGCATGGTAAGATATTAACAACGGAACGAGTAATGCAGCGTTGTTAATAATGCGCCGCGTAATTTCTCCGTAATTACGGTCAATTCGAATGTCCATAATCGCCGATTACAGCACCAAATGCATGTAATGGCATACTCGATTCGACGTGTCACGCAACGCGTGTCGGATGCATGTACAACGTCGGATAAAAATATTTCTGCCTTACAGTGAACTTATTTATTTATACGTATTGTGAGATTTACGGGTTATAATTTTACGGTCGCTTCAAGTGCGCTGTGGATTGCACTGCCAATATTCCTGAAAATTATTAACTGCATATTGCAATCTATGAAGCAAAATGGAAACGCGTAAACCTATTCGCACGGTGCGATCTTATTGTAGCTATAAATTGACCGAAACGGCGTTGCAGACGTTTAAACAGAGTGCTGAATAATCATCACTTTGCCCAGCGTTGGTGCATAATCAGGGCAGGACTAGAATTTGTTCATGACCGATCGCTACAGTGATAATAATTAATCGTGCTGCAAGGTAATATCGTGCATAACTAAATACATCTCGTGGCAAGCCATTATGCGGCCACAATAACCCCGGTAAATCATCAACGCGCATAAAGCCATTCAGCTGGCATTTTTGCTGTACATACTATAATGATATCTCGATTGCCATTTGATCTACGATACAAAAATATCGCCAATCGGATATGAGATAATCTAATTATCTACTCTGGTATAAAGTACAGTTGTGGCTAACAAGAGAGATATGAAGGAAAATGTGGTGCCAAAGGTGAGGAGAAAAGGAAAAAGTCAAATTGCGATATATACTTTCAAATGTTCCAATGGAAATTTGCTGCGTACTTTTCAAGTGACCGTGAGCTAAATCTGCATAAAAAACACATATTTTAAAATTAGCATAACGCGGCTATGCTTTAGTTTCAACCACCGTGTAATCTTATCCTATATACATCACTATCAAATTACACGTAAAATTAATTGAGCCAAACGATGACACCTGAAGAAAATAAAACCCGGGATAAAGCGTGTAAACGAAAAGTTATCCAAAGATCATCCTGCTTTACAGAGATTAAACACGTTGAATGCCCAGCGCGAATGAGTGGAGTTTCTTCCAGGACTCAAATCCTAGACTCGAAGTACAAGCAGCGAGATATGATTCTCGGCTACCTTTGGTCAAGGGTTTTTTCGCGTTTTAATTAATTTTTAGCTGAGCAAGCTGAATTCTCGAATATCAGGCAGCAAGAAAAAATGTACAAAAAAATATAACATATTGGCCTGAATGTCCATAGTCACCTCGATTATATTTAGAATGTTTTAACGAGTGCCATTATAACTAACAAAATTTAATATATTATTTTTAACAAAATTTAAATGTAAAAATAATTTTAAGTTCTTATCATAAGTATATTTTCTATTAGGTGTGCAACTTTGCCATCGCTGTTTACCTATAAATACTTTTAGTGGTCAGTAGTGGTTTTTTCAATGCGAAATTCGTACGCTGCCCGAAAGATGGAAGAAAGTAAAGGAGAATGACGAACAACACCTTGAATCATAAATGTATACCTAGTTTTTTCAATAAAATCTCAAATTTCGAGAAAAAACGACAAAAATTGCACACCTAATATTTTATCATTTTATGTTATTATTACTATAAATATATATTTAAAGTTTGTTTACTTTATAGTTTATCGTTGCTCTCTATTGTGTATACTCGTTACAATAGCGTTCGAAATAAAATTACTATAAATTACTTTCAAAACCCTGTTTTAATTGGACGAAGTGTCACTCGTTTACGGTAACGCAGCCCATATATGGATTGCACGGCGTTATACGTATCAAAACACAACACGAACGCTCTAACGACGGCCCACGAAGCGTCCAGCTCGTTCCCCCTTCAACGAACATACCAAGCTGGCCGAATAGAAAATCAGAAGGCCACGTCCTCGAACGATTATTCCCCTGGATAAAACGGCACGACGTGTTCCTCGCAGCCGACCGCCCTTTCAAGGTTACAAAACGGTTACAGGCGATTCGTGGAATCGAAACACCCTGTAGGTTTATCGAGGAGCGCGGCCCGGCTCGAAGTGGTGCTCGGAGGAAACGTGGTCGGCATACCCTCCCGTGTCGACGATTCTCCACCGCCTTCCCCATTCTCTCTCCGCCGTCGACTCGATAACCGCGCTCCGCTCCCCCAACCATCCGGTCGCCCCTTTACTCCCCCGCCCCCCTCGGCTCCCCCCGTCGACGAACCGCCGCCCTCTGTTTTTGTTTATCCGACATCGATATCGCCTACGAGGGTTTGGGTGTCGACTTCTGTATTGAAAGTCAACTCCCGCTGCGGCTGTTCCTCCTCCGCACCCTCGCCAAAAGCGAGATGGAAGAGACGTAGGGGAGGCCCGCTGAAGTTTTATCATTTACTCGGAGGCGCAGAATGGTTTCGCGCAATTTAAAGAGGCGATGCGAGGAAACGTACGCGGGTATGCTGGCGGGAATGAAGGAACAGGAGGCGCGTTTTCTGCGGCGACTGATATTAGCGCTACGGATTTTGTCTGTTTCGCCCCGGGCCAAGTCACGTATCAGGTATTGCTCTTGCGGCACTTTAGAACACGCGGTGGACGATCGGATCTTAACACCTTGCCCTGGGATTTTTCTCACCTTAACGTAGGTTGGTAATGAATATTTAAGCGTTTGTACTGCGGATGGGCTGCTGTTTCTTTTTAAGGCGAGTTTAGTTTGATTTTGGGCCGTGGTGAATATCCTTTTTAAATTTGGAATATCGTCAGTGATCTGCGGAGATATTCGAAGCTAGTATGTTATATACAAGGACTTCTGAAATGAGGGCCCGGTTTTGAGATGAGAAAACATCACCCAGGGGAACGTATTTGTAAGTACTTAATACTAAACTTAACAGTCACATACTGAACATATTTATGTACGAGTATAACATATTATTAAAAAAAAAAAAACACTTGGAAGGTTTAGTGTTAAGTTCTTACGGAAATTCATTACCCGTTGGCCTAATGCTGTTTTGCATGACCTCTAGCAGGACCCTCTTATCGCTTGTGAGAAAATAACTCTTAATTCGATAACTTATAATTTACAATTTATCATGCACTTAATCTTTAATACTAGAATAGCCAGCGACATTATGCTAAAACGTTTTTAACGCAAAAAAATAGGGCGCGGTAGACTGGAATTTGTGATATTCTGAAATTCAAGTGGCCATAATCCTGGGTATGTCTTATCGTTAATTCGACCAAGCAAAGTACGTGTAGACGTCGTTTCTCAGCCGGCTAGCGCGATGCGATAAAATAGAATGGAAAGTCAAAAGGGAGGATGTTGCAGGCGAGCATCGGGAAAACAAGAGTGGGCTTTGATCCTCCTGCATATGCATACAAGTATTTCGAATATGCAAATTCGTCGTGCCGGCGATGATATTTTCACGATCAACATTCTACAAAGCATCGCGCATCGCGATGCAAAATGCGTTTGCTCGCGCATAGGCTTGCCTTGTTATAATCAAGGCGCAAGCTGAATGCGTAAATCAAAGACCGGAAATGCGCAACTCTGGGGAAATATATTGCATCCACAATCGCGGGCGTCCAAAACCCTTTGCGCGGTTTGGCTTTTAAGAAATCTTCATAATTATTCAGTAATCGACGTTAATTATACGACATTGGTTCATCGCGCTCCTTGATCATGAAAGTCATCGGGCACTTTTGTTTCCTAAATAGATTCAAATCCTGAAATAATATTATTAAATTCGCGTATACCATGATGACTCAGTATTACGTAAACGTATGTAGGTTAAGGATAATCTTACATTCAGTCTAGAGATAGCGGCAAACTTGGAGCAGCTAATCCGCATCAGCTCGGAACTTTCGGTGATATTAACCGGCAGTTAACGGCTATCAGCAATTATGTACAGCTAGACTAAGTTACGAAATTTATATCTCGTAATGTAAGATGAAGCTCGACACTACGCATGACTGATGAAAGCTAGAACTGTGATTAGGCCGGCATGGTTTCCTAAACAATTTACTGCAGATTCCCCGACTTTCCGGCCGCCAGGAACTACGGTGTTGATTTCCAGCAGATATAATGTATATGTATGTATTACATATATATATATGTAATGTAATGTAATATATAT